>JAMYXO010004714.1:0-16897 GCA_033310375.1 Conus canariensis | reverse complement strand
GATTTACATAAAAATAGGGGGGTTTTTAAAGCTTTAGCATATTTCTTTTTTAGTAAAACCTATACTTTCCAAAGTCGTTTTTTTTCTTTTTTTCCCTTTTGGGGAAGTTCAGTTTTTTCTTCTAACCTTAAACTTTTTTTGAACCCTCCTTTTTTTTTTTAAATAAGTTTTTTTTTTTAATTTAAGTTAAAAATTTTTGTACATATTTTTTTTATTAAAAACCCTTCGGGCCCAAGCACTTCTCAACCCCGAGTAAAACGCAAAAAAAATAATTTTTCTTTTTTTAAAAAATTAAAATCAAGCACTGTTTTTTTTTGGGGGCCCTTTCCCCCAAAACCATCCAAACAGTGACTTTTTGTCGGGGAAGTACGGAAGTGTTTTTTTTTTCATCCCCTTTTTTTGTAATGCAAATAACAAAAGCCAAAGGGGGGGGCCCCCGCCCCCAATTTTTTTCAGGCTTTTTTTTGTACGCCTCTGATTAACGTTTTGCTTTCGGGCAAAAACCTAGGATCGGGGACCCCTTGGAGTAAAAAAAAAAAGGGGAAAAAAAAAGCTCTTTCTTTTTTTTAAGGCAGGATTTTTTTAAGTTTTTTTTTTAAAAAAACTCAAAACCCGGGGGACTGTCACCCCCCCACTTCAGCGGGGGGGTTTTCTTCTTTTTCCGAAAAAAAATTTTTTTTTTACGAAGGCCCCTGCTTAGTTTTTTCAATCTGCTTTTTCTGTTTTTTTTTCCGGGGGGGGGACTGGCTAGCAAGAAAGGCCCTCCTTCATTCAAAACTTTTTTCTAAAAAATTGTTTTTTTTTTAAAGTTTTACATGGGGGGGTTTTCGTATTTTTCAAACTTTAAATCCCGTTAATTTTCGGGGGAACAAACCCCCCGGGGGGCTTCTCTCGTTTTATAAAGTTTGTTTTTGTGTTTGCCCCAAAAAAAATCTTTTTGTCCAAAATTTTTTCTTATCTCTTCCAGGGCGGGATACAGCTTCTTTTTTTTTTGTCTTCAATTTCTTTTTTGTTTAAAAAAAACCCCCCAATTTTCTTGTGTATTCAAATTCCATAAAAACCCATTTCCGGGAAAAATTCCTATTGATAAAAAAAGTCCTTTTGTAATTGCTGATTTTTTTAGCTTACTGGAAAACGAAATTTAGGAGCAAAACTTGCTTTTTTTTTTTCTGGCCCTCGGGAACATTTTTTTTATTTTAAAAAATTATAAAAAAAACAATCTAAAAATAAAAAAAAAAAACGTATTGAATGGGGGGGTTTTTCCCAGTCCGTAAGCATAGCTTAGCGGCTTAGTTTTTTTTTTCAAAAACTGCCTTTTTTTTTTTTTTTTGGGGGCTCTTTTTTTTTTCCCCTTATTTTTTTAATTTTTTCACTTAAAACTTTTTTCAAAAAAATTCTTTTGTCCTTTTGTTAAAAATAATGGGTGATTTTGTTTTAAAAAACTGCGATCGAAAGTTTTTAGACGCTTTGTTTTTTTGGGGTTAAAGGGCCCCCACACAAAAAAAACTAAGGCGTGGGGGGTTTTCCACAAAAAGGTTTGGCTTTGTTTTAAAAAGCTTTTTTTTTTTTTTTAAAAATGTCTTGTTGGGGGAAAAATAAAGGTCATCAATAATAAACAGGGGGTTTTTTTCATTTTTCCCTAAAAATAGCCTTATAAGGGTTCTAAAAACAGTCGTTTGTTTCGAGGTAAAACTAAAAAATTTTTTTTCTCGTTTGTCCAAAAAAAAATTCCTTTTTTTTTTTTGTTTGAAACTTTTGTTGTGCTTAATGGTTTTTTGCAAGAATTTAAAAAAATTTTAAATTAAATGAAACCTTTGTATATTGTTTGTAAAAAAAAATCAAGTACGAAGCCCGGTTTTTCCCACCCCCCAAGTAATCCCGCAGGAAAAGGGGGAAAAAACGTGGGATCTTTGGGCAGAAAAATTTTTCAAAAACTTTTCCATCTGTTTTTTTAATTGGGGAATATTTCTTTGGGCATTTTAATAAGCCACGTTTTTTTTTAGCCCTGTTTTCTTCTTTTTTTTAGCTGGGGCATCACAAAAAAAAAAAAAACTTGAATTTGTAATTGGTGTTTTTCCCCTTTTTCTGGCTTTCTTGGGTGAATTATTTTTTTTTTTTTTAACCTTTTTGGGGGCCCTTTCCCTTTCCCCCACTTCCAAACAAATCTGTTGGTAAAATGTGGTTTCTAAAATCCACCCCCAAGCCCCCATTTTTTGGTTATTAAGTGGTCTTTCGGTTTTCCAAAAAACCCAAAACAAGTTTTTTTTTAATACACGATAAAAGCGGTTTCTCTTTTGCCTCCCCTTCCAGGGGAAAAAAAACTTTCTTATTTCATCAAAGTGTTGGTGAAAAAAAAAGTCCGGGGACCCAAATAACAAACTTTAGACTTACCATTTATTGAAACCAGTCAAAAATTCTCAATTTTTTGGGATTATAAAACCCGCTTTGTTCCCTCTATGAAAAAGGGGAGTTGTTTTCCTTCGAAAAAAACCAAAAAAAAAAAAAATTCCCTTTTTTTAAAAGACTTCAGGGGGGAATGTTTTTGATGTTTTTTTTCCGAGAGTTTTTCTCGCTTGTTTCTATTTTTTTTTTGTGGGATTTGTAAAAAATTTTTTTCATAATAAATAAACGTTTTATTTTTTTTTTTTTAAAGGGTTGTTTTTTTTGGGCCATTTTTCCAGGGGGTTGTAACAAACTCAAAAACTCAAAAGAAAATGTCGCTGGGGTTTTTTTTGCTTCCCAGGGTCTTCAGAAGAAAAAAAACAGACTCGCTAGGTTTTTTAATTTTCATTTTCTTTAAGTTAATTTTTTTTATTTTATTTTTGCACCTTGGGTTTTTGGGGCATATGGGTTTCTTTAACAGCCAAAATTAGGGGGAAATGCAGAAATTCTTTTTTCCAAAAAGGGGCTTTTCGGGGGGGTTTTACTGCCTCATTTTAACTTTTCTCCTTTATCCCTCCTTTTTTTTTTTTAAACCTGTGCTTTGAGACCTTTTTTTGGGTTTTGTATTCCCTGAAAAAAAAAACTTTCTCTTTTTCTTTTTTTTTTTTTAGGCGCCCATAGGTTCGGGTTTTAGGGGAAAAAAAAAATGTCTGCCTCGCTTAAAGTAAAAAGGGGGACTTCTCTGGGCCCCCACTTTGATTGCCATTGTTTAAAACCCGGGTTTTTTGCCCTGCCAAAAATTGCAAAACCTTTTTGGGGCATTTTAGGACCCCTTCCGATTTTTAAAATATTTATTTTAAAATGATATTTTTAGCTTTTTTGCCTGGCATTATAAAAACATCGCCAGCGCCAAAAGGGATCGGGAACTTAAACTATTAAAACTTGTCCGGGGTGAAACTGTTGGTTGGAGTATTTCCCCACTTTTTTTTCGTCTGCCTTATTACCTTTTACCCCATGGGGTTTTTTCTCTTTTGGTAGGGGGTCTAGGGGTTCCAAAAACCTTGGAGTTTCATTTTTTTTAAAACAAAAAAGGGGAATTATAAATAAAAAATTATGGCGCCCTCTCGTCCTTTTTTTTTTTCTCCCAAACCCCACTCTATAAGTCTTTGTTGCCGGGGACCAAACTTGGTCTTGTAAAACCCCAAAAGGGGGGGGTTTTTATACTAAATTTCCATCCCAAGTCAACTATACAATATATTACCCCAAAAAACCAAATATTTTTTATGCTTACAAAAATAGTCCTTTTTATCCAACACTAGAGGACCCTAATGTTTTTTTACTTTATTTCCCAACAAAAAATTTGAAATTTTTTAAAAAAACCCCCTTCCGGGAAAAAGCGCCCATCCCCGATGAAGTTTGCTTAAAAAGTTTTGGTTTTCTTTAATCTTGTTTTTCTGGGTTACTAAAAATTTAACCCCCCAAAAAACAAAGGGGAAAAGAGGCCCCTGCATGGGTTTAAAAAAACCTTTTAGGGGGACGCGGGTTTTTAGCACATTTTTAAAGCGGGGGGCAAACAGATACGGGGAGGTTTGAAAAAAAATTCAACCCAAAAAACCCAAAATTTTTTTAACACCAACTTGGGGAAAAGAAAAAAATAATATTTTGTTTGGGGTTTTTTTAAAATTTCTTACACCAAAACTGTTTAAAAATTTTATTAAAACTTGGGAAAAATAAAATTTTATCCTCCCGCATGATTTTCCTTTTTTTTTTAAAAAAATTTAAAAAAAAAGGGTTTTAAAAATTTTAAAAAAATGGGGGATGAAGATCTTTTAAAAGGGGATTGTTTTCCTTTTGGGAAGAAGAAGAAAGAGATCTGTCAGGCCCTTCATTTTGGGAAAAGATGATGGAAACAGAATTAGGGTCCTTTCCCCTTGCGCGGAAAAAACTTGAAAATTTTAGCAAAAAGGTTTTTCTTAAACCCCTTCATTAGAAAAACGAAACCCCCCCTTCAGTTGCGCAGCCGGGGGCGAAAAATATTAAAATAAAATTAAAAAAACTCATTTTTTGAAGCATTGGATGTGGGCCCCCGGGAAAGGCCCAAAAAGGGCCTTTTGTTTTTTTTATGAATAGATAAAAAAAGAATTTTGTTTTGCAATAAACTAGTAAAGGCCCGTAAAAACCTTTTCCACAATCCCGGGGGGGGACCCAAAATAAAAGTTTTTAAAAAAATAAGCCATTTAAATTTAAAAGGATCCCTTTTGGGGGGCCCCAAAGGGCGATTAAAATTTTTAGATTTAAAGGTCTGATGCGTTAGTTTTTTTACGGGGGGCCCCCTTGGGGGCCGGGGGGTTTTCCCAAAAAACCCCGATCGGGAAATAGAAAGGGGGACCTCTTTTCGGGGGGGTTAGGCCCAAGAACAGATGAAGCAATGCAGGAAAAAAAGGGGGACGGTTTTTTAATGAGGGGGGGACACTTTAAAAAAAATTTGGTGATTCTCCTTTTTCCCCCCTTCGTGAAATCCTGGGGCTTTAATGCTGCTCTCGGGACATAAGGGGTGAACAAAAAACCATTTGGGGGCAAATTTGGCGAGCTGATAGGGGGAGTTTGAAGGAAGGAAAAAAAAAAAAAAAGGGCTGGCTGTTTTTGCGGGTGATAAAAAATTTTGGGGCAAGGGAAAAAAAAGGTGGGGAATACACCAGAAAATTTACAGGTTTTTTTTTGTAAAAGGGGGCCCAAAGCAAGGTTAGAAAACGTGTCTCTAAAAGGGGGCGCAGCTAGACCCCAAAAAAGGGGGAATTAAAAAAAAAACTATAAAACAGAATGTTTTTTTGGGAAAAAACACCTCGCTAGCAAAAAAGAAAAAGGGGGATTTCGGGTTTTCAGGGGATGGGGGGGATTAATTAGTTCCCTTTTAAAACGGCGTTGGGTTTGCTTTTTCTACACTTTTTTTTCCCTTTAAAAAGGGTTGGTGCGCCAACCGGGGGGGCCAGTAGGCTCCTCCAACGCCCTCCCCCCGGGTTTAAAGTTGGATTAGAAAAACATTTGCACCCTCTAAAAAAACCTATTTAAAAAGAAGTTGGGCCCCCCAAAGGGGGTTTTTGATGGGCTCTCCCTGGCCTAATTGGGCCCCAGTTTTTTGTTATTTGGGGGGTTTTTGGTTTTTCCATAGGCAAAGGGGCCTGGTTAAAATGGGGGGGGACCATTTTGTGGGGTTTTGGGGGTTTGGGGTGGCTCCCCCGGGGTTTTTAATTTTTAGTGAAAATAATTTGGGGGCCAACCCAGTAAAATTTTTAAAAAATAAAAAAACGAGGGGCTGTCTTTTCGCTATTTGTTTGGGTTTGGGCGAGGTTTACCATTAAACAGGGGGGCCCCGTGCTTTCTGGACGTCAGTTCGGGGGGTTTACAAAAACAGGTGGCGTGCTTTCGGGGGAATTGCTTTCGGGCCCCTGTGGGGCCGGCTTAAAAAAACGGGGATGTTTCTTCGGGGGGGCTAGGTTTTTTTTTTTTTTAAAAAATGGAGGGGCAGGGCCTTGTTTTTTTTAAACCCTTGGGGATTGTGCCCTAATTTTTTTGTCTTTTCTCCCAAGGTTTTTTTTTTCTTTGGGTTAAATTTCTGTTTTTCTTTTGCCAAAATCGCGTCTAAGGTCAGGGGGGGTTTTTGCTTGTAAAAATTTTGGTTTTTAACAAAAAGTCACCTTTGACCTGCATGTGCAAAAAAGGTCTTTTTTTTTCCTTTGTAATGCTGGGCGGGTAAAATTTTCAACCCCGGGGTTTAAAATTTAGCATTCTTTTTTAAATTGGGGCTAGAAAAATTGTTTTTTTTTGGCATTCAAAAAACCTGTAGTTAAAAATTTTTACTATGCTGATTTGGGGTCTGTGCTTGTTTTCCCTTTTAAAAACCAAACGTTTTGGGTCCGTTTTGGAGTCTTAAGTTTTTTTGCCAACTCCTGGCATTGTTTTTAGGGCCTTCCCCCTTTTATCTAAAGATAAATGTTGCCCGGGGGCATTGGGGGGTGTTTTTGTTCTATGGATCCTAATCAAAAACTTTTTGGGTTTTTGGGTTTAAAAAAAAGGGGGGGTGGGGGGCCAGGCCAGTGGGGTCTTTAAGTATTTCTCTTTTTGTACCCCCACAATTTCAAGGGGTGCCTAGCCCATGATTTTGCGGTCAAAAACTTTTGGGGTCTTAAAAAAGGGTCAGTTGGAAGGGTTTTTTAATTTTTTAAAATTTCATTGGCAGATTTTTTTCCTTGTTTTTTTGCCCCTTAAAGTGAAAAATTTTTGGAAAAAAAAACGCTTTGGGGTCGTTAGGGGGGGGCCCTTGTGTTTTTTTAAAATTGGTCTTTTTTAATGGTAAAATAAACAGGAAAGTTTTTTTCTGACCTTATAAAAATTTAGGGGTGGGGGTTTTAAAAAATTGGTTTTGCTATGAAACACACCGCGGGGCCCTTTGTGGTTTGCGCAGTAAATGGCAAAATTTTTTAAACTGATTTCTGGTTAAAAAACCCCCCTGGTGAGGGGGGAACCATGCTGTGGCCTCTTTTTCACTCTTTTTTGGAGGATTTTAAAATTTCTAGTTAGTGGGTTTTTACAAGTTCTGATAAAAAAAGCCTTTTGGATTGTTTTTTACTGCGGGGGGTTAGGTATTTAAGTCCAAAGTTTTGGGTTTAAAAACCCCTCCTACTTTCGTAAGTGGCACTTTCATTATATTTAAAAAAAAGGTTTTTCCCCTTTTTTTTAAAAAATTTTTTTTTTTTTTTTAAAGGATTTTAAAAAGGTTGTATTTTTATATAAAAAACAAAAAAACCGGCTTTTGGGTTTTTAAAGTATCCAATTTTTCCCCAATTGGAGGCGGGAGTTTTTTAGGATTGCCCTTAAAAAAAATTGGGGCTTTAAAAATTTATGTGGGTTAACATAACTGAGGGGTTTCAAAAAAAAACTGGTTAATGTTTTTTGGGCGAACAAGGGCAAATTCAAATAGCCATATACAAATCCTTGTTTTTATTAAAAAAACTTTTGTTCTTTAAAAGGGGAAATTTACTTAAAAGGGAAAATTTCTGGCATTATTGTTAAAAATTAACGAGGGGCCAAAACCCTTGAAATTACTAGAATTTTCCACTAAGGGGAAAAAAGGGAAAAGGGGAGTACATTTTTCCCCCCTAAAAGGCCTAGCTAAAAATTTTTTTGGGGGTTTTTTTCACAGTAGGGAGGGGATTTTTTTAAAATTTACACAAGAAAGATGTTTATCTTTTTGAAGGTAAAACCCTTTGTTTTCTCGTAAAACTCAATTTTTGTATGTCCATTTTTTTAAAAAATTAAAAAAACAAATTATTTTAATTTGAAAAGGGGGCCCCCATCCATTTACAGTTTAAGAGTGTTTTGCCGTAAATTTTAAGGGGGGGGGGTTTTTGGGGGATTATCAGCTATAGGGGTTTTTTGAGGGAAAAAAAACCCCAGTCAATTTTAAAAAAATTTTAATTGGGGGGGGGGGCTTAAATTCATTAGTTTTAAAAAATAAAAAAATTCAAGGGAAGGTATTTGTTTTTTTTCTTTTTTTTTAAATTTGGTTTGCTGGAAAATTTTGAAGAGAAATTTTAAAAAAGTAGAAAAGGGCTCGGGTTCCTGCGGGGGGACGTTAATAGCTGGGGAGGGGGAAGTAATATGCGAGCTTTTAAATAACCATTTTTATCAAGCCGCAAGGCCCCCCCTTTTTTTAAAAAATAACGAAACTTAAATTTTTTTTTGAGATTTTTTGCATGTTAATTTTTTTTGTAAAAAATTTTCGTTTTTGTGAAAAGGGGGGGGGTTTTCGTGAAAAAAGATGGGTGGGGCTTAGAGGGGCCCGCATTTTTTTACTTTCTTACCCCCCGGGGGGGCAAAATCACGGGGGACAAAAAAATTTAAAAAAAAAAAAAAAAAAAAACAAAAAAAAATTTCCTTTGGGGGGGGGACCATATTTTGGGCCTTTGGGGGTTTTTTTTTTTTGGGGTTGGGTTAAAAGGGGAGGTGCTTTGGTCCATTTTTTTAAGTCTAGGGGGGGGAAAAAAAAAAACCCCGAACATGGTTGTTGGTGGCGAAGTGCTCTTTTCTTTGAGAAAAAAAAATTCAAAAAAAGCGTAGGGAAATTTCTTTCGAATAAAAAAAGCCCCAAAACAGGAAAAAGGGGAGGGGAGGGGCCCGATGCAAAAAGTTCTGGGCCCCCACGGTTTCAAAAAAAACCAAAACAAAAAAAAAAAAAACTGTAAAAAGTTGCCCGGGCCTGAAAATTTTCCCCTGTAAAGGTACCCTGGGAAAAAATCCTTTTGCGGGGAGACAATTTACAGTGAGTTGTTTGAGAGATTTTTTGTTTCAGGGGGGGGGGGAAAAGGAGGGGGGATCTTTTGGGGGAGTAAAAAAAAAAAAAAAACTGTAAGGGGGACGGGATTCCAAAAACATTAATACAAACAACAAAAAAAAATCTGTAACTGCTGATTTATTTTCCCTATGAAAAAAGCTTTTTTACATGGGAGGTTTTGGGGGTTTTTTTTTTTTTTCCTTCCAATTTTCAAAAGTTTTTTCTTTTTTTTAAAAAAAAAATTGAAATTTTTTTTCTGTTTTTTTTTAAAACTCATTGATAAAAAGATTTTTCAACAGATTGGCCCCCCTTTCCCCAAAAAAGGGGTCGATTAAAAAATTTGGGGGACGGGGGGGCTTCATTTTTGTAAAAAAAAAAGGGACATTTGTATACATTCGTCAAAGGGGGTTTTGTTTTTTAACCAAAAAAATCCTTTTTCTTATTCCAGTACAAGGAAAAGGGGGGGACCTGATGGGTTTTATATGTAGAAACCCCCACTAAGTTCTTTTACTATGGAAAAATAAAAACCATTACGGGGAAAAAATAGGGGATTTTTTTGTACTGAAAAAGGGGTTTTTTTGAGGCCCACGCAGTCTGCTGTAATTGGGTTTTAAACATTGAAAAACCTTTTCGTAAAAGGGAACTGAAAACTGTTTTTTTTTTTTTTTTTTTTTTTTTTGCCGGTCTTTTTCTTTTGGGGAAAACTTGTTTTGTTTGGCATGTTTTTTAAAACTGTAAGCTTTTTCCCTTTTAGACTTTTTTTGTGGGGGGGGAGGTATAAAAAAAAGAAATGTTTGTATCGTCTATAAGGGCATTTTTTAAAATTTACAACAATAAAAACCTTTGGTTAATATTTGATTTTGCTATAAATTTTTCTGTGGTTTGAATTTCCCCCCAAAGGGCATTAAGGTGTGTTTAATTTTGTGTGTTCATTTAAATTTTTTAAAAAAAATGATTTTGGGAAAGTGTTTCTTTTTCCGGTTTGAAGAGGGAAAAAACCTTTTGGGGATAATCAGTCTTTTTTCTTTCCAATGCGGGGAAGGGTTGTTCGATTTCCTCAGGGGGCCATGGGGGATTTTGGGGAAAAGGTTTTGCTTTTAAAAAAATGCCATTGAGGGTGGGAAGGGGGGTATAAGGTGGGTTTTTTTTTTAATATTTTTTTTCGGGGAAAAAATGGAACCATGGGGATTACTTCTTTTGTTTTTTTTTTTTTTTTGAAAGTTCACTTCCATTTTCCCCGTGTTTTTTTGTTATATTTTCCTGTTGTGGTGGGGGGTTTTGTTGTTGTGTTGTTGTTTTTGTGTATGGTCAAGCTTTGCAGGTTTTCTGTTGTATTGTGGGTGGGGGTAAAATTTTAAAAAAAAACAATCAATAGCCATTTTAATTTAGTCCTTAGCCCCTTTGATGTTTTGGATACCCAGTGTGGGGGCCTTTTGGGAATGCGCTTCTTTTGCAGCTTGCAAAAAAACCTTTTAACCTCAAGGGGTTGGGGGGGAAATCTCTAAAAATGGGTTTTTGTTCCCCCAGGTTTGTTGGTTTGGGGTTGCCGTTTTTTTGTTTTTGCCATAAACCTTGTGGTGAAAAATTTCAGGGAATTTTTTTTCATTTCAGTTTTTTCCCGAAATTTTTTTTTAACCTTTTTTTTTTTTAAAGCCTTTCAAGAAAAATGGGTATATCCTAGTTTGGACTGGGGAAACCTGTAAATCCCCCACGGGGCAAAACATGATTAAAACGGGCAGAAAAAAACCTGCATAGATTTTTTTTTTAAAAATCTGGGGGGGTTTTTTTTTGTGTTTTTTTTTTTTTTTCCTTTTTTCATTTTATGATGTTTTGGTAGAAATTTTGTTTTTTTCATTTTGGTTTGGGGGACTTTCTTTCAGCTTTTTGTTTATGCTTGTATTTTGTCCGGGGCTTACTCGTGTACTTGTTTTTTTTAATTTTTAAATTGGTAATTTTTTGTTACGAAGTGGTTGCTAAAAAAACTTTGTTCTTTACTATTTTTTCACAGAGGAGCATCTGTGCTGCTTCTGCTGCTCGTTCTGCCAACATGTTCGTAAAAAATATTTGAAGGCACTGCCGGAAGGGGGATTGAAAAGTAATGAAATCAATCCTGCTTTTTCCGTTTTGTTTTTTTTTCCCCCCTTTCTTTTTTCCTCTGCTCTTCCTGTTCTTTTTCTTCTTTCTGCTTCATGAAAGTTTCTTTTGCAAGTAGCACCCCAAAGCAAGGGAAGAAAAGATTTTTGTATTAAAAACATTTTTTTGCATTTTCTGTTGAAATTTTACAATGATCTCCCTGGGGGAGAAAAAAACAAGCTCAATATTTCATGGGGGGGTGATTTTTTTTTAAAAAAAATTTTTTCATTTCAGTATTTTCTTTTTTTTTTTAAAAAATCTTCTTTTTCAAGGGTTTTTGTTCCCCTTGTTTTAATCCATATATGAATTTAGAAAGGGAGGGGGTTTTTTACTGTCAAGGGGGGGAATAGAAAAAACAAATTTTCGGGGGGAAAAGGGGACCAGAGAGTTTTCTTTTTTTAAAATTTTGCTAAAATTTTATAGTTTTTCATGGGAAGTAGTTTTGGAAATTGACTTTTTTTTAAATGATTTAAAACTTTGGGAATCTAAAAAGGCAAGCTTAAATTGTGGATGGGGGGGGCAGATGCAGTAACGCCCAAATTTTATTGATTTTCAGGCTTTCGCGAAAAGGGGGAAGTTTTTTTTTCCAGCTCTGACCATCCGGGGTTTTTTTTACCTTTTTGAACTTAAATTTTTTTTGTTTTTTTGGATGTGGGGAAAAAAAAAATGCTCAAAAAAATTTTATGCTTCTACATCAGTTTTTCAAGGACTAATTTAGAAAAAACGACAGAGGTTTTACGGGGTTTTGCTTTTCTGTCGGGGAAAGCACTTTTTTTGGTTTAAAAAAAGGGGGGGGAAAAAAAAAAAATTGCTTTTGGGGGGGGTTTTTTCCCTGTTTTGGTTTTGAAAAAAAGGGGGTTTTTAAGGGGGGGGGTTTGTGAAAACTAAATTTCAAGTCAAGGAAAAAGCTTTGCTCCCCCATGGGTGCTCCTGTGTTTTATATGGGGGACGTGCTTTTAAAGAAAAAAAAACAAGTTTTGAAGTTTATTTTCGCTAGTAAAACCTATCCAAATGCTTTTGTCCGGTAAATAGATCTAATTGTTTTTGCTTTTTCCATCAGAAAAACCAAAGGGGAAAAGGCCATTGCTGGCGGGCAAGTTTTTAATTATTGCCTCCCTTGGGGGGGGACAATTTTAATTGCGGGGGACAAAGAAGAAGAAAACCCTTTGGCTTCGTTTTTTTTTAACAGGGGAGGGGAAACATCAAAAAATTTTTGAATCAGTTTGTTCCAGGGGCAACAAAATTTGTTTTGGGGAAAAAGAAATTAAAGAGGGTTTAAAAAGGAGACATGACAAATTGAGCAGGCCAAAAATCTCTTTTTGGAAAATAAAATTGGTGCATGTTTGAATGTTGGGGGGACAGTGCAAACCCCTTAATTTTGGGGGGCTTTTTTTGCTGGGGGGGTATTTTTTTTTTTTTAAAAAAAAAAAACTTTTTTTAAAAATCGGCGAGAAAATTTTCTTGGGGGGCCTCTTTTTTTGGTTAGTGTTTCATTTGGAAAATAGTCTTGTAAATTGGGGGGTTTTTAAAACCCGTTCGCTGTTTTTGGGAAAATGTTAAAAAAAAAGGGGGTTTTTTCCCTTTTGGGGAAGGGAAATCAAATGATTGGGGGGGTTAATTAAATTAACAAAAAAATTTGCCCAGAAAAAATACAAAAAAGATAAAACTTTGGAAAAATTATGTTTTTTTTAAAGGGGGAAAAAATTTTTTGTTTGAAATTTTTTGAATCGGGGGGTTCTTTTTTTTAAATTTTTTTGATAAAAAAAAAAAAGTTTTTTAGGCAATTTAGATTTGGGTTTTAGGATTTTTTTTTTGCACAATAAAAAAAGCTTTATTTTTTTTTACCCTCCCCTTTTTCCCCTAAAAAACCAAAAAAAAACACAAAAGAAAAAAAAGTTTTTTGAAAAAATAAATTTTTTGTTTTTTGTCACACTCACCGGGGTAAAGAAATTTTAAAAAATAACATTTTTTAAAAAATTTCTCCCAAAAGCGCTCACCTCTTGCGGGGGGGACGGGGGGTTCCAGGCCCACCCCCGGGGCCCCCCCTTCTCCCCCCACCACGCCCCCCCTTGCTGGACTTTTCAACCCTCTCTTTCACTGTTTCCTCTTCCCCTACCCCCTTTTCCCTTTGCCCCGTGCCCCACGCCCGGGGGAAAGCGGGGGGCCCCCGGGCTCCCTCTTGGGGCTGGACTTTTCACTTTTCACTGACCACTTGGCCAGGGCGTGCGAACCCAACTAGGCGAGGGCTCGTTCGACGCTGGCAAACCAGTCGGGCTGAAAACACCCCCATGGGGGCCCCAAACAGCCCGGGGAACAATAACTGGGGAATTTACGGGGGGGGCAATTCCATCACTTATCTCATCTCCCTTCATTTTGGCTGGGGAAGTGGGGGTCGTTTGAAAAAAAGTTTTTTGTCTTTTTTTTTCAAAAATCTTTTAGCGGGGAGCCTGCTCCGGGGTTGTAAAAACTTTTTAATTTGGTCGCTGCCCCCCCCCCTTTTGTCGAAGGTTTTTTTTGCCGCCATTTTTGCAAGCGGACGAAAGTGCTGGGGCTGGCTTCCATTTTCGTGAGGGAAAATTAAAAGGGGGGCTTTCCCCCTCCTTTGTGGGTCATTTACATTTTTTTTAAAATACTACGACGTTTAAAAGGGGGTTTTACTACGCCCACCTCTATTTAAAGTCCGTTATAGAAATTTTTTTTAACGAATGAAAATTAAAAAAAAAAAATTTGGGGGGGACGTCGTGGGGGGCCCCAAAACGGCCCACGGGGGGGAAAGCTTTTTTTAAAATGGGGGGCGTCAGCGAGGGGGCCCCCTTTTTTAAAAGGCCATCTACGGGTTAAAGGGCCCAAAAATTAAATAAAAAAAAAAAAAAGCCCTCCCTTTGGGTTTAATTTTTTTTACTGGGCCACCTTTTAATTTGAAAAAAAAAAAAATTTTCTTTGGGGGCCCATACAAATCAAAATCCAAAAAAACATAAAAAAAAATGGGGTCATTTTGTTCTTTTTAATGTGCTTAAAAAATGCTCTGCGGGGGGTTCGGGCCCTTTTTTTGGGGGGAGGGGGGTTTGCGGGGGGGTTTTCCTGGTCAAGAAGGCTTTTTTGGAGGTACTCTTTTTGTGGGGTTGGGGGGCTGGTTCTTTTCTAAACCCAAACCCTGCCTCTGCAACTTGCCCGGGGGGGGGGGACTTTTGGGTTTGGGGCTGGGGGAACCCACGAGGGTCTTTTTTTCCGGATTTATTTGGGGGAAAAAAAACAGTTACGGGGGCTAAGTTTTTTACCGTTGCTTCAGTGAGCTTTTTTGGGGGATTTACTCTATCCCAGAAAAAAAGTATTTAATTTTGTAGTTGTAAACTGTGTTTTCCCAGGGGGGGAAAACCCCAAAGGGGGTTTATGGGGGGGAAAAAACCACTCCTAAAAATTTGGTTCTTGCCCAATGGCAGCCCTTCTTGCTCTTTTTAGTTTTAAAGGAGATGGGGGGGGGAAAATGTGGAGGAGCGGAAATTTTTTTTGTGTTTGAAAAAAAAAAAGACAAATTGTTAAGGGGTTCCGGGGCAGTTTTTGATTTGCCCCCAATTTTTTTTCGGGGGGGAATGGTTTGATTGCAAGACCCCACTATTCTGGAAATCATTCTTTTTTTTCTTTTTTAAGGGGAAAGAAGAAAAAAAAAAAAAAAATTAAAAAGAAAAAGAAAAAAAAATTTTTAAAATGCCCCAAAAAACCCCCGGGGGGAAATTTAGGGGGGGCGAGTGGTCTTTTGGAATTTTCTGTGTCAAAGAGCCCCTTTTTTTGGGGGAAAAATTGTTGCCCCTTTGTCCGAACTGTATCAGTTATGTTTTAAAATTTTTTGGACACAGGGGGGAGTTCCAAAAGCGGGAAAAAAAAAAAACCCCCAAACCCCCATGGGGGTATGTGTGGTTTGATTCTGATTTGGGGGGCTTCAGGGCCCGGGGAAAAATTAAACCTTTAAAATTTAAGGTCCCTTTTTGGTTCAGGGGGGGGGACAGGGGGACCATTTACTGAACTTGAAGGGGAGGGTTTTACATTTTTTTTTTCTTTTTTATATGTTTTTTTTTTTTTCTTTTCTGTAATTGAAAAAAATCTAAAAAGTGGGGGGGGACATTGATTGAGTTAAAAGTCCATATGTAATTGGGGAAAAAAAATTGTTTAAAAAGGGGGGGGGGAAAAAAAAATGTTTTGAAAGAAAGATAAGCTTTTTCTTTCTTTTTTCCCCCCAAATTTTGTAGTATGTTTACAAAGGGGGGTTTTACTTTTTTTCCTTTCCTTCCTCCACGAAATGCAGGGGATGAATTTTGAAAATTTTTTTCAGTTTCTTTGAAGAATTGCTTTGGTTGCATTATTGTTTTTTTTTTTTTTTCCGTCATGAATAGCCTGTGGGGGACAGGGGGGGGACCGGGATGGCTTTTCGGGAATGAGCTAATGAAGGGGGTTCCCCAGGCCCCCCAAAAAAGTGGTGGGCCCGGCCCTGCTTTCCTTTCTTGGCGGGGAGGGGTGTTCCCCTTTTTGGCCTTGGGGGCTTGGCCAGAAAAGGTAAAATCTCTCCATTTGGTTTCCTTTGTAGGCGTTTTTTCATTTCCCCCCCCAAAACCTGACAGTTGCCTTTTCCGCTTCAGCCGCAGCTTCTCTCCCCATTTTCTTTTACCATTTTTTGCGGCCCCAGTAAACAAATTTCCCGGGCCAAATTAAAGCAAAGGGGAAGGCCTCCCCAAAAACAAAATTTTGAAAAAAATGCAGATCCAAAAAAGCTAATTTTTTTTGGGGTGTTTTTTAAAAAAAGTGGGAAAAAGAAAAAAAGGGGGCCAGCAGGAGTTTTGGGACAGTGTTTTCCTGTATCACTTCAGCTTTTGTTACTTCTAGTGTTACGGTTTTTGCAGAATTGGGGCGGTTCATTGCATCCAAAAGCCCCTTTTTGGTTGTGTTTTTCCCCTTTGGGTGCGTTTTATGTTTTCTGTTTTGGCCGTGTTTTTTTATACCGCGGTTTTTGGGGTCTCCTTCGTCGTCGAAGGCATTTTGCTAGTATCTGAAAAAAATTTTAAAAAAGCCCCCTTGGTTTTTTCAGTTCATCTGTTTTGTTGTGGGTTGGGGGGGGTCGGGGATTGTTTTGCTAGCGTTGCGGGGGCTTTGGCTGTGTTTGGTATGAATGGATTTGTCAGAAAAAACCTTTTGGGGGAGGGGGGGAGGGACGGGGAAAGGGGGTTTTGTGAAAACAAGGGGCATCTGTTTAGCAGCTTGGCCAGCAATGGGGGCCCGGGGGACAAAAAATTTGAGCTATCCTTTTTATCCTTTTTTTCTTTTGTGTTTTTTAATTTAAGGGGGGCCATTCTGCAGCGCTGTTTGCCAAACTTTCTTTTTTTAATATTTTTTTTTTTGCATGTTTTTATTTTTCATTTTTTTTTTTTTTGTTTTTGTTTTGAAAATTGATTGCAAAAAAACGGGACGCTTTCATCTGGCCTAATTTGATGGGGGGGATATCATTGCTGAAGTTAATGTGTTGGAAAAATTGCGCTTTTTTTTTTTAAGACAGGAGAAAACTTCGTTGTTTTTTTTGGGGGGGGATCTTTTTTTTTTTTTTTTTTTTCCCAACCCCAAAATGTTGATGTCACTTGTTTCCTCCATTTTTGGTGTGTTTTTTAAAAAAAAACCAAGTTAAAAAGCCTTGTATGTGTTAAATTTTGCATTCTTTTTGTGATTTAGGTTTTACCCCGTTTGGTTCGGGGTGGTAAGGGGCAAGGCTCATTAACTAAAATAATCTCATCATTGTTTAAAGTGTTTGTACGAGGGGGGGGGCATAAGTTTTGTTGAGCACTTTGTTTTGTCTTCTCTTTCCCCTTTTAGACAAAAATTTACTTTGGGGGGGCCCCAAAAGGGGGGGAACATTGGTGTGGGTCATTCCCCAGATAGGTATTTTTAAAATCCAGGCTCCACAATAAGCAGTTATTGCTGTTAGTTTAAAAAATAGTAGATTGTGCCTTGGGGCATTTATTGCTCAGAAAAAGGGGCAGTGCAAAAAAACTTTTGCAGGGGACTCGGCAA
>JAMYXO010004713.1:0-16899 GCA_033310375.1 Conus canariensis | reverse complement strand
CCCAAAAGGGGGGGGAAATCCCAAAAGTATTTTTTAATCATGGGTAGGAGTAGGGGTTTCCGGGGTTTTGGGCAAATAATTTTGGAGAGAATGTCTAGAGGAATAAGCTCAAAAAGGGTTTAAAGGGGTTTTTCCTTGCAAATCCCGCAAGTTGAAGTTTAGTCTTGTCCGGGGGGAAGGGTACATGGAAAAACCCCCAAATTCTTTCCCTTATGGTTCCTCCAAGAAATGCTTTTCTTTTTAGGCCTGAAAACCTTTTTGGAATTTTTTTTAAAAAGTAAAGATATGTGGCTAGACCAAAAATTGTTATTACCCAATGTAAGATTTGGCCCAATTTGTGTGATTCATTCTTCCAGGCTTTGTCAAAAATTTTAAAGGTTTGGAGGTGGTTTTAATTTTTTGTAAAATTTTTCCCAATTTTCAAATTGTTTTGTTGAGATGGAAAAAGTGGGGGCCAAGGGGTTTGTGAGTGTGTGTGTGTTGTGTTTGTGTGTGTGTTGTGTGGTGTGGGGTGTTTTGGGGTGGAGGGTGAGTGTTTGGGGTTTTGGTCGTGTGTTTTGCATTTTGTCAAAGTTGCTGCAAGTGTTGAGTGTGAGTACAGTGTGCTGATTGGCTGCAAGAATTGGGCAATATAAAACCCTATGAAAGTTCAAGGTCCGACCCCAAGAAAATACTTTTTTTTTAAATGGAATCAAAAATTTTACTCCATTAATACTATTGTTTTAAAAAAATTTTGAGGGTAGACAGGTTTTGGAATAATTAATCCCAAAACCCCAATAGGAGGGAAGAATTAAAAAGGGAAAGAAAACCTAAAAATTAGTGAAAATGGCAAAGATTTTGGGTTCCCAAGGGATACGCAAAACCGGCAAAAATAAACCCCGTTTTCATCCCTTTCCCCCTAAACCTTGTACGAAAAAAAATTTTTTGACTTCCCAAGCGGAAGTCGTACCCCAAAAACCCTTGGGTCTCAGGCGTGCCCCAAAAAAAAGAAACAGGCCAGGTCTGAAGCAGAAACCTCTCTCCCCTGCCCTCTGCCCCGTTTGTTTTTGTGTTTTTGCTTCCCCAATCCCCAAAAAATTTGGAATTACAGTTTTAAATGCGCGTAGCGACCTGACCGGGTATAGATTTTGTTGGACGTGCAGGGCCGTGAAATTAACTGTCGTCAGTTTAGACCCGTAAATCTGGCGCAAAGGGCCCCCATTTAAAAAAACCCCAAGGGCAGAGAAAAAGCAGCTTTCCCTTTGCGTTTTTTTTACGGAAAAGGCCATGGATCAGGTTTTAACAAAATACCCCAACCCCTCCTTCCTCAGAAGCCGCCTTTCCCAATCTACAGCGAAGGGGGAATTTTCATTTTTTGGGTTTGACCTTGAGAGTTGTTTTTTTTTTCCTTTCCCATTCCCAAACCTATAGTAAACTTTTTAGTGGGACGCAAAATTCCGGCCCTTTTTGGGAGGCTTTTTTTAAAGGGGGGGGGTTTCTGTGTATGCCCGGACGGAAAACCAAAAAAAAAACCCCTAGCCCCAACCTGTGGGTGAAAAAAAACCCCTTTTTTAAAACTAAAACAGAAAATTTCCCCAAAAAGGGTTATTAGTGAAAAAGGAAAAAACTAATGTTTTCCCCCCTTTTTTTTATTTTTCAAAATAAAATGGTTAACAAAATTTAAAAAAATTTTTCGGGAAAGGGTTTAAAAAATTTAATTTTTTTCCCCCTTTCCCCGGGGGGCTGAAAAAACATTGTGTTTCCCTTTCTTATAAAAATTTTTTAAAAGTCTTAAAGGGGTTTTTTAAGGTAAGCCGAAGAAAATTTTTAAAGGGGGGGGGCCCTTTTAAAGGGGGGAAAAACCTTTAAAAATTTTTTTCAAAAAAACAAACCAAAAAGTAAAGCACCGGGGTTTTTGTACATGTTGAAAAAAAAATTTTAAATTTCAAATAAAAAAAAGAAAGAAAAAAAGGTTTGTGAAAAAGAGTTTTCCACCAAAAGTTTGAAAAAAAAACCCCAAAAAAAAACGGCCAAGGAAGCCCCATATTTTGGGTTTAATTTTCCCTTCGGGTTATTGCTGTTTTCCCCCTTTGCGTTTTTTTAAAAACTTTTTTCGTTATTTTAAAGCTTTTTTTTATTTTTCCGCTTTGGGAAAATACAGTAGCAAAAATTTTTCCCTTGCGTGACACCCAATGAAAACAAAAACCCCCTTTTTAAAAAACCACTCCCAAAATTTTTTTTTTAAAAAAAAAACCCAAAAAAAAAACCCCCCCAAAATCTTAAAAATAAAATTTTTAAACTACGAAAAAACGGAAAAAACTTTTCCAGAAGAACCAAAAGGCCCAAATGCAAAAAATTGGAACCCCAATTCCCATGAAAAAAACTGGAAAGGGAGGGGACAGTTTCGAAAAAAAAAAAAAGGGACGGGGGGAAAAAGGGGGGAAGAAAGCCCCACTTTTAAAACCCTAAAGAAAAAAAAAAGTGAGCCGGGGGAAAAAGCCCGGGAAAGAAACCCTCACTTTTTAAGAAACATAAAAAAGAAAAAGTGATGACAGGGGGGAGAAAACGGGGAAAAAAAGGGCCCCACTTTTAAGAAAATAAAAAAAAAAAGAGGGAAAATTGGTGATGGGGAAAAGAGAAAAAAAAAAACCCCGGGATGATAAGAAAATAAAATAAAAATTTTTACATCCCTAAAAAAGTTAGGGTTTTGTTTTTTTTGGATTGCCAAAAACTGTCTTTTGTTTCCTGCCCCAAGATATTTTGCCGATAGTAAATTTATTTTCCCTTTATTTATCACTTTTTTTAAAAAAGTGTCGGTGTTTAAAATTCAAATTCCATAGGGCCCGTGTTTGTTTCTTGAATTTCCCATCTCTGTTGTGATGTGGGAAAAAGGGAAATGGCCTTTTATGAAAAGTAGCCTTTGAAATTTGTTCTGAAAATTGTGTCTGGCAAGGGTTGGGATGGGGTGAGGTGGGACGGGTTCCCCGGGATTATTCTGATAAAAATGTCCCCTTTTTCCTCCCCCCCAAACCAAACATCCCTTTTGTAAAAAACCACAGATCCCAATCTGCTCTTCTAGCAAATATTTTTTTGGAGGAAAAAAAAGAAAAAGAAACAGTAATCATTTTTCCCCTGATTAAAAAAAAGACAATTTTCTTTTCCCCTAAATTTCATGAAAAGCAGCGGGAGGATCAAAAGCTGTAGGTAAAATACCCAGAAAAACACACAAACATATATTTTATATGTGTTTTTATATAAATATATAAAATTTTTGTTAAAAATTTTTTTTTTAAAATGAAGTTTTAAAAACCCACGCTTTTTTTAAAGCCTTGCTATCATCAACCCTTTGATGATACCCGGGGTTAAAACCCAAGCTTGAAAATTTTTTAATACTTATTTTAAAAAATTTTTTTTAAAACAGATGTTCCCCCCCCAAAGGGGGTTGGAGCATTTTCAATTTTTTAAAAGGCCCATTTTTATTTTTTAAATATTTATAATTATATATATTTATTCTCTCCTTCCTTTCCCCTCTCCTCCCCTCTCTCTTCCTCTCTCTTTTCTCTCTCTCTTTTCCCCTCCCAACACACAAAATCCAAATTTTTTACTTATTAAAAAAATTTGTAAAAAAGTACATGAAAAATTCCCAAAAAATAAAAGGATACATAAAACCCCACTAAAATTTTTACCCCCCTCAGAATTTTTGTTTCCCCAGGAAAAACCCCCCATACATGCTTTTCCCAAGTGAATAAAAACGGAAAAATCCAAAACCCCACCCCACCCACCCCCTCCAATTTTCCCCTTCCCCCCTTTAGAAAGAAAAGGGGAAAAAAAAATAGGGTAAATTTAAATTTGAAAACCATCTTTAATTCTTTTTCTTTAAATTTTGTGTAATTTAAAGGGTCGTTTCTTACCCCCCCCCCCTCCCCCCCTAAAGGAAAACATAGAGCAAAAACCCCATGCCAGAAGTTTTCCCAGTTAAACCATGCGAGCACACACAAAACCCCAAGGGACAAACCCAAACCCGCAACCCAAAGAGGGGTCAAGGGTATTCCCATTCTGATCTGTATTTTAACATACATGTAGTGAATATAAGGGGGCTGGGTTTGTACTTAAAAAATAAACCCTTCAGGGGCTTATCGGGGGGAAAGGGGGGTTTTCTAGTAGTGTAATATATAGGGGGGGAAATGTACTTAAAAAAATCAATTCCGGGGCCTTCTGTTTTTGGTTGTGTTAAATGGGGCCCGGGAGGGTTATTAAAATTTAAATAAATCAACTTATTGCGTATCTGTATTTGTTTATGGGTGTGAAAGATGGGGTGGGATGTATTAAAATCAATTTACTGCATATCTGTAAAAAATTTCCCGTATAGGTGTAAGATGGGGTGGTTTGTGTTTAAAAAAAATTTAACTTATGCAATTCGGGTTTTCCCCTATTTGTGTATATTTGTGTAAGAAGGGGGGAGTACTTAATAAATAAAATTATTGCAATCGGGTATTTATTTTGTGTATAGTAGTGTAAGATGGGCGGGGTGTCCTTAATAAATCAATTCCTGCATATCTTTTTCATATTTGTGTATAGTAGTGAAAGTAGGGTGGGTTTGTACTTAATAAATTTCAATTTAATGCCTTATCGTTTTCACAATTTTTTGTATAGTAGTGAAAGATAGGGTGGGTTACTTAATAAATCAATTTATGCATATCTGTTTTTCACAAATTTGGTGTTGTAGTTTTAAGATAGGGTGGGATTATTTAAATAAATCATTATGCTATTTTGTGTTTAAAGTTGTGTAATAGCGGGGCGGGGCCCTTTTTTTCCTTGCAGTTTTTTTTAAAAATTTCCTTCCCCCCCAAACAAAACCCCAAAACCACACACCAACCACCACACACACAACACCCACACCCACACACACCCACACACGCAAAAACCGACGCCCCCAAAACCCCCAAACCCCCCACACCACAACCCGAAATACCCCCCAAAACCACACCCCAACACCACACACACCACAAACACACACCACAACACACCCCAGGCTGTGCACCCCCCGGGGGCACCTCCATGAACACCCTTTTTTAAGTCAAAATGCTTTAAATAATCATCTTTGAACACAGAAAATTTATGCTTTTAAAGTTTTTTTTAAGTAGCACAAAGCTTTTTTCATAGTATTCCCCCCCTGCACGCACACCCCACACCAACACACCGAGGACACCCCATGCAGCATCCCACCACGCACGCACGCAGGGCACGCACGAAACGCCCCGCAACAACCCAACACACACATGACCCCCTTTTTTCTCCCCCTCTCTCTCAAAAATTTTAAAACCCTTCAAATTTTCTTTTTAAGAAAGCACAAAAGCTGTTCATATACCCCAAACACACAACCCCAACCACAACACCACCCAACCCCAAACACAACACACCCCAACACACGTAAACCAAGCCGCATCCCAAGGGACATGCACACATACACCCACACCCCCCACACAACCCAACACACCCCAAAAACACACACAACACACAAAATTTCATTTCGAACCCCTTCGAAATGTTTTTTTTAAAATTTTTTAAAAAAAGAAAGCATTTGACTTTTTCCTGGTTTTCACACACACACAAACCCCCACCACACCCCACCCACACCCCACCAACACCACCCGGTAATACCGTATCAAAGATTTCAGTTCCTTTGCCGTTTAAACAGTTCCCTTTTTTAAAATTTGGCCCATATCATAATAGACAAAATAAAAAATTTTGGTTTTTCCCCCCTGTGATTTAAATTAGAAGGAAAACCAATTCCCTTTTGTTTTTTAAAAGAAACTGCCCGGGAAACCCAATCATTCTATGTGAAAAAAACCAAAAGGCCCGCTTCCCCAAACTTGTCCAAAACAAAGGGGACTGTTTTGGGGGTTAACCACCATTTTTTTTGCCCCCCAAACCCCCCTTTTTCAAAAAAAAATCTCGATTTTCATTGGCCTTTTTTGTCAAAATTAACACCTTTTTAAAATCAAAATTACAGGGCAAAACCCCCAAAAAATTTGAGAAATTTGTTATTTTTAAAAAAGGGGGTCTTGGCCCAAAAAAAAAAGTTGGAGAATTTTTTTGGGGCCCCGCATTTTAAACAGTCCCTCCAAGAATAAAATCTAAGGGGTTTACAGTACGCTCTTCTCCCTTCCGCCCCACAACAAATCAGAACAAACAACCGGCCTTTCCGTCTTGGTTAGTTATTTTTTAACACACACTGAATTTATAGACCCCTCAGCAAATTTCTTTAAACGGCTGTCTTCACCAAATGTGTTAACTGATAATCGCAAAACCCCGCCTTAATTGATGGCAGACCCCTAGAACTGTAGATGGATTGCCATCAAAAAAATTAGTACTTGTTTTTAACTCCCGTAATGGACATAAAAACATCGGGTTAACAAGAAAATCCACATGGTTCATTACCTTCAAATTGATAGAGTTTTCTCTTGTACTAAATTTATAAGTCTGCTAGTACTGTGGAAACCCAAGATTCTAGCAAGACCTTAGGAAAAGTGTATTCTCTTTTTCTTCTAGTGGAAAGTGCATCGTAATTCTGAGGTTTGCTTTGTTAATTTTCAGCAATATCCCTAATTCATAAATACTTCTTTTAAAGAACAAAAGTGTAATAGCCTTCTGGTATTTTTTCATGAGTTATTTGATTCCCCTCTTCATTACTAATATTAATCCAGTTATTCTGAGCTTTTCAGATATATTAAACCACATTAACTTTAAAACCAATTTTTCTAAGAGCAACCCCCTACTATTCCCCGCGCCTATTGTTAATTGGATACTTTAAGAACACACTTATGTTTTGTTTAGTTATATAAAGGAACTCCTTTTTAAACCTTTTTTAAAAAATCTATTTAAAAATGGAACCTTTTAAATATAATGAAAGTGTCACTTACGATGTGGGAGGGGTTTATGAGCCCCAAATCTTTGGATTTAGTAACCTAACCATCGCAGGGGATGAATCATATGGCTTTTAGTCAGACTTGAAAAACCCACTAACTAGATTTTAAATCCTCCAATAAAGAGTGATAGAGTGCCATCACCCATGGTCATCCAACCCTAGGGCTTTTTACCAGAATCAGCTAAAATTTTGGGCTATTTACTGCTCAACTACTGCTGTGGCGTTCATATGCAAACCATTTATACCCCCCCAATCTCTTAGTAAGGTCAGTATATAACTTTCATGTTTATTATCAGTATAGACGCATACTAACTGAACTACAAGTACCCTCCCAACGAAAACGCGTTTTAATCCATTCAACAGCCCAATGGACAAGATGCATATGAAAAAACTGCAACGATTTAACATTAACCCTTCAAAAAAAACTTTAGACAAAAGTTAGACCACAATCAGGGGTTGGGCACATGGTTTTAAAACATGCTGCCTTCTGCCCTTAGACAAAAAGATTGGCATGATACAGAATTATAATAATAAAATTTCCTCTTACCCGGGACCCCCCAAAACTTGGACAAATAAAGGGCTTAAACAAAAGGGCCCCGGGCCCCCCCTTTTTAAAAATTTTGACGAGATAAGGAGTGAAGAACCAAATCTTAGGGTTAGGAGTAAGGGTGTTTTTGCCCCCCCAATTCATCTGTTTGAACGACCTGGTTCTATTTTTTTCCCTCTCTTTAATAGGGCAAGCGTATAATCGCCCCCCAAAATATTTTTATTTTTTTTTTTTTTGTTTTTAAAAAAAAAACCCATAGGTGCGACTTGCCATTCAGAAAGCGAAGGAACCCCAGGCATAAAAGGGTAAGACAGATGTGGGTTTGTAAATAATCATCAACAAATTTAGCCCAAAGAATGTTCAGAAGTTTAGTGACCGGGGTGCGTGTTTTTAAAGCCGGGCACCCCCGGTGTATTAAAAATAGAATTGGTCGGCGGCCTAATGCTACTGTCGTTGTAACCTGGGCAGGGCCATCATTAAAAATATGGTAATTAAACTGGAAGGTAGAGAAGTCTTCTCACTGAGTAGCGCAGACATTTTTAATCTCTATTCTGATCTGTGGCTACCCAGAACAGAAGGAAAGACAAATCTTTCAGGGAATCCAGAGCCCAAACGGTCTTAAGCACAGGCTTAATGCTGCAGATGCAAAGGAAGACGAGGGAGACCAGGCAATAGCGCGAGCATTTAAAGAACAGATTTTGCATCCCTCTAGATTTTGAACTGTTTAAAAACCCCTCAGCCATATTACCAAGGCGCACTAAGAGACAAACTTAAACTTACGAACTGACATTCAATGCCCAGGGACTGTTATTTTATCAGATGACCCTCAAGCCAGATACACTGTCAGTAACATCTCTCTTAATTTTGACGTTGTTACAAACCCTGAACTGGCTAGAAAAATCTAAACCAGTATAAAAGTAGGGCGGTTGTTTACTTGAAAGAGTTTTACACCACGTCAAGCGTTTTAAAAAAAGCAAGAACCGCTGGGAAATAGCTATAAGCAATTCTTTAAGGTCCCTAAAGGGGTTCTTGTATTTACAAAACCCTCAGCCCCTTTTCAGAGAGAATCTGAGGTGTTTTACAACCAAAAATGAGCAGGTTGCTTGCACAGTAGAGGGAAAGCCTTTTCAGTTGTATTCAGCTGGACTTTTACCCAAACCAACACTTTGATGAAATAAGAAAACTGTTTGCGGGGAGGCAGACAGACAACCCCCACACCGATCATGTGTGTAAAAAACTTCACCTTCACGATGTAAGACTCAAAGATTATCTAACAGACAAATATGGACAATGGCGGGATTTTAGACCCACGTATGACAACAGACTGCACGGGAGTGGAAGAAGGGTAGGGTCAGATGGTACTCTACAGATTAATAAGGAAGAGGAGGGGGAAAGGCCGATACAAAATGCACTTTTTGGGTTTATGACGCCCAGCTGAACATTGAATAATGACCCGAAAGAAATAGCCTATTAAAACAGAAAGGATATTTGAACTTTTTGCCTAAAGACCCACACTGTTCGCTTATTTGTGGGATTACTGGGTGTGGGAAAACTGTCTTCGTGCTTGATTTGTTACAAACAGTCTAAAAGATTTCATTACGAGCAAAATTGTTATATTCTGCACACCAAAAGCACAACAAGTCTTACAAAGAAAGGCAGTTTGTTTGGACAGACGAGAATATATTTTTTGGGTTGATCCTACTGACAAGCTAAGCGACTGTTTAGAACATTACTATAGGCTATTTGAGGGAACTGAAACGCTGTTTATTATTGATGACTGTTCAGCCGAACAAGACATTGTTAAAAAAAAAGGGACCCTGTCAAAAGCTAGCCTTTAGCGGAAGACACGCATTAGTTTCTTTTTGGCTTTTAACTCAGAAATACAATGCTGTCTTAAAAGACTTTAGATCGCATTTAAAAATTCAGTCATCTTATTCTATGCTAAGGACAAGGATAGTTTTTGAAGAATGTTTAAGTGAAAACTATATTATCAGGGACAAGGATGAAACTAAAAAAAATAAAGAGCAGTTGAAAAATCTAAGCACGCTAAACTATGCTTACGGACTGACCCGCCAGTTAAATTTACGTTTGCTTATAATAGATTGCTCATTACGATTGTTTTTTACAGATTGCAATTACAGATTGTTTAATAATAAATTGTTTATAAAAAAAAGAATGTCTCAGGGCCAAAAATCAAAGGGGAGTTAGCTTCCAAAATGCGCTGCAGTAGAGATAAAGATCTAGCAGACACAATGACTTTGATCTAATAGGAGTCCCAGGAAATGTTTATGGATTTGAGTACCCCGACGTTTGGTGTTTACAACGAACAGAAATTGAAGACAAAAAACGGGGAGCAATATCCTACCCTAGAAGAGATAAGAAACTAAGGGGAAACGATTTTGGCAAACACGAATACAAACTTCATAAACGAAAAGAATGCCTGGGCGTGCTTCCCGACATTAAATGGGAAATTTAAAAGTTTGAACTACGAAGCCCTATGTATACCTTTGATAAGGGCATAACAATTTTAGAAAAGCTTTGAATGAAGGAGCCCCTTTTTGCTAAGCTAGTCCCAGGGTTACAACAGAAAAGCAGATTGAAATAACTAAGCAGGGCTCTGAATATATGCTGCGGAGAAAGAAGTCCTTAGTGAAGTGGGGGGGGACCGTCGGGTTAGAGTTTAAAAACCCCCAACTAGAATCACTGCCTAGAAAATGACGATGCTTTTTCGCTTTTTTATTACTCCAAGGGAGTCTGATCCTAGTTTGCCAGAGCATACGTTAATCAAGGCGTACAAATAAGTCTGAAAACTTGGGCGGGGTCTTAGATTGTTATTGTTTTACGAAAAACGGGGATGAAATAAAGACTTTTGTATCTTCTGACAAAGTTTGCTGTGATGGTTGACAGTACTAAACTAACAGTACTCGATTTTATTTCATTAAGTATTTTGATTTTATTGCGTTTTACTCTGTTGATGAAGTGCTGTCAGAAGGTTAATAAGAAAATATGTACAAGATTAATCTTATTTAAAAATTAATCTTAATTAAAAAATGGATGATCAGGCTCAAAAGTTTGGTTAGAGCAAATAACTGAACTTCAAGAAAAATAGAAAGTGACTTGAATAAGTATAGGGTTACTAGAAAGAAATATGCCTAAAGTTTTAAATACTCTTTCTTATATAATCACGCTCATCGGCTGTAGCGAGCGAAAAGTACTGGGTCCGGCGTTGCTCTTTTAGCTACTGGGGCCGGAGCCCACCCTCTTTAGCATTAGGGGATTGGTTTGGGTTTAGGTGCTATGTCTATGATTGTGAGTGCTGTTTTAAAAAAAAATTAACGCCTAAACTACAAAAGCACACTGCCATTGTAGCCCCAGCTTCAGCAAAACTTTGTTCATTAAGACTGAGAATAAGCAAAGCATTGCAGGATGAAAACATTACAGCTGAAGAATTTGAGCACTTATGGCTGATGGTGAGGATTTCAGACGACAAAAAACTGAACTTCAAAAGGAGTGGAGAAAGACTTTTACTTCGCAACAGGTAGACACTGAAGACAATCAAACAGAACATTGAAAAGCAAGCAAACAATCGGTTAAACCCAAAATAGACTAAAAAAATAAGATGTGAACTAAAAAAAATTATAAGTTAACAAAAAAATAAATAAATCATAAGTTTAACAAAAAATAAATACTTATTTTTTTTTAACTAATCGGCACTGTGTTTGGTGGGACAACTTGCAACCCCTTCGGAACAAACGTCTTTTAGGGCGGCTTTTTAGAAGAAAGAGTCTCTCTTAAATAATATACGGGAGGGGCTGTTTCAAAATTCTTTCAACTTCATATACGTCTAGCTCTCATAAGGGTCTGTGGCTCTAATTCTAACATCGCCCTCTGCCCTTCAGGAGCATACAAGTATCTTACTTTTAGTCCAAACGGCAAGAGTTTTTGATTACCTTGGATGTCTTCGGGTAGTGCTAATTTTTTTTAATTTGATTGCGTTCACCGGCTTAAACCTGTTGCTTTAAATTCTTCGTTGTTCATGGCGGTAGACTGCTGGCAACCTTTGACCCATTCTGTTTGCGTGTTTTGTCCATAAGGTCTCTGTGGAAATTGATAGGTAACAGACGTCAGCTAGATTCTTATTAAAGTTTTCTACTAGAGCTTGGAGCGATGGTTGCCTGGATCCCTCTCCTAACTGTACCCGAGGGTCTTAAAAACAGTTGGATTACGCTCCTTTAAACTTTCCATCATCAACCTGAATCACCCTAGGATTACTTTAATGGACTGATGTTATTTGTTGTAAACCACAGCCACAGCAGTTGAGCTTTATCTGTTAAGGCTCAGCGTCTTTATCCTTGAACCCATGTCAACAACTGTAAGAGCTACGTAAACTTTTTTCTTCTAACTTTGTCATGTGGAAGGTACAACAAGTCCATTGGTGGGTGTCATTAGGAACGAGTTAACAAATCGAGGCCCTTTTTATTCTTTTTGGGGCAGGCAGATATATTTGCCAATCGCTTGTTTTGAAAGCCAGTCTTTCGCTTCTGATTCGACACCTAGCGGCTTTACTCAGTTATTAATAGCGGCCTTCCTTTCCAATACCCTCCAGGAGAATAATATTTTTGTACTTTGTTCGTCCATAAGAGACTGTTTTTATTACATTTTTAACTATGTTTTTTAGATTGAATATGCAAGAAGAAAGATTGCTCCCATAGCGCCTATAATAAAGCCTATTTTACCATTTTCTGATCCTCAGATGGTTCATAAAAGTCAGACAGTTCTGGCGGTGGCGATGTTTGAAACTTCTTTCCTGTCACTAAGTAAAATTCATTCATTGCTTCATCAACGTCTGAAATGTGTGCTCTGCATGTCCCTGTTCTCTTAACTTTTATTAATAAAGTCTAAGTGAGCAAAATTTTCCTTTTCTCGTAAGCGTCTCTTGCCTTAGCTAAATCTTTTCCCTTGCCTTGTTATGGCTTTCCTCTCTTCTTTCCAAACCGGCTTTTATAAACTAAAATGTCCCAGAAAAACCCAAATCCCATTAAAAACCCCCCCGCCCCCACCCGCCTATTCCAACTTCTATTTTAAATTTAAAGGAATGAATCTTTTTTTTTTAAATCAAAAATTTTTTAAAGAATAAATCTTTTTTTTTTAAAAACCCGTTTTCTTTAAATTTTTTTTTTATAACAACCCCTTCTTGCTATGATTTTTTTTCTGGGAAAACCCCCCTGTCCCACAAGAAAGTCTTTTGGGCCCCCCCTGCATTTATTACAGTTTAATTTAACAACACCCTAAAAGCCCAAACCCTTCCCTAACCCACCCGGGCCTCTTTTAAAATGTTTTTTTGCTAAGTGAATTCCTATGTTTAAAGGCCGTGAAAAACAGCAGAGTGGAAAAATTCATTAATTTTTTTTTCGCCCCAGTTTTTTTTTTAAAAAAAAATAATTAAAAAACCCCTTAATATGAAGATGTCAAAGTGCTTTTTAAATAGATAATCTTTTGTTCCCAGAGCAAAAAATTTGGGTTTGTAACTATTTTTCGGCGAATCTTTTTTTTCCCTTTTGGGGGCGGTTTTATTTCTTAAAAAACTTTTTGTTTAGGGGGAAAAAACCTAACCACCCCCAATGGGCACTCCCTATTAAACCCCGCGTTAAAAACCATGGTTTTATTTTTTTAAATTTTTTAATTTTAGATTTAAAAATGGGGCCCAAACCCCAGCGAATTGTCTAATGATTTTAATAAAAAAATTGAAATGAATATTTGCCAAAACCGATGAAAGTGTTAAACTTTGATTTTGAAACCTGGGTTTGGAATGATGAAAACAATTTAATCAAAAATATAGTAAACCTTTTTTGAAAAAGCCCCCCAAAGATTTAAAATTTGCCCCTTAGTGTTCCCAGAAAAAGAAAGTATTGGCAGGCGCCCCTTGTAAATAAGGGTGTTTTGAAGTTTTTGAAAAGGCTTGGGTGAAGAAAAAAAACCGGTTCCCTTACTTTTTTTTTTTTTAATTTTAAATTTCCATTTTAAAGGTTAAAAAAATCCCCCTTAAAGTGGGGGTCCGGGGGGGGGAACTCTCCCTTCCAACAGTACTTTGGGGTTGGGGGGGTAAAAAACTTTAAGAATATGTCTTTAAAAATTGGGGACAGGGAACATCTTTAAAACCCTAAAACGTTCAAGAAAGGTAACACTGCTTTTTTAAAACCCCGGGGTCTCTTAAAATTTTAACCCCCCAGAAAAAAGGGGTTTTTTGGCCTTTTCTAAATTGAAAAATTATAACCCGAAGAAAAGTAGTATGCAAGTCTGGGTTTCAACTAGACAGAAAGAAGTAATCAGCTATTACGACTTTACACCTGGCTGGGCTGATTACATGCTTACACAGTTTAACCATGCAAGTGAAGAAGCGAAATTGCGCGGCTCTGGCTGGTCTAAAGGAACAGTCCTCGAAATCAAATTAAGACAAACCAAATACTCCCCCTATAGCGGAAATTTCCCTTACACCCCTTTCCCCCAAGAGAGTTATTTTTTAAAACGGGAAAGTCCAAAAACATCCCAAAATTCGGGAAAAACTTGTGTTTCGTTTTTTGGTTTTGGTTGTTTTTGGCGAAATTACATCCCTTTAAAAATTTAATGCAGAGAGATTTTCCCAATTATAAACCTTATCTTATGGCTGAATTTTTAATAACATAGACTTTCCAGGTTGGAGCGTAGAAAAGTATCGACCGTTTGAAGAGAAAAAACAGCCCAATAACCGTAAGCGAAATACACAGGGGAATTCATTTGACAATCAAAGTCCCCTTTTAAGGTTCTCCCCCAAACCGCTCCCACTTTTGGCGATCCACTTAAAAAAACATGTCGACTTAATTTTGTTTGCAGAGGGTTTCCCAAAAGAGCCATTATGTATTAACCCAATCAATTAGCAGACTTTTAAAATTTTTCATCAAAGCTAAATCTAAAAAAGGGAGATTTTTTAGAAGGTGTTTGGTCAGGTTTCCCATCTATAGAAGCAGTGCCAGTCATAAGAAACATTGAAAAAAGTTTTTTTAGCTGAAAAATCGAACTTCTTAAGCCCAAACCGGGTCTAAAGTTATTTTTAAGAATGTACGAAAAAATGCAGATAAACCCATAGTAGTCTATGCTGATTTTTGAATTTTTTCTTGCCCAGTACTACGGCCCTCAAGAACGGGCACAAAAAAAACAACCTTATTATCTCGTCATCAGATCTGTTTTTTTTGCTTTTGGGTTGCTGTTAGGTCGATGGTGGACACACACAGCTGGAGATTTACAGAGGCCCCAACGACCCTGGTCGATTTTTGGAGCAGATGAAACACCTTCGAAATTCAATTTTTTAAATCAGCTGAACCTTTCAGACATTAAGATGACCCCCAAAGATGAAAAACGTTAAAAATCAGCCACCCACTGCTGGATATGAAAATTTGGCAAGTTATTAGGGGGGACACTGTAAGAGACCTAAACCCACATTACTGGAAAAATTCAGAGGGGCGGCAACAACGGCTGTAATCTTCAAATCAAGGTTGACCCCGGGAAAAAAGGAAAATGCCAAAACTTCTTTCTTAAAATTACGGGGCTAAAGATTCTCACTTTATCATTTCAAGCAAAACTTCTGAATGTAAGAGGTTAGTGTAAATTTCACCCGTCATCAGAAAAATACATGGGCCTTTACTGTTGACTGTTTATCCTTTTTTAGGGCTCTGCCCAGCTTTTGAGGGGAGTTTGAGTAAATTAGCAGAATCTTTTTTACAAGGGCTGTCCAATAACCAAACCTTTTTTCGGGCCCTTTTTTAGTCCCTAAAGGGTTTTTCCCTTATGAAAAAACATGGGGCTCGGGGGACAAGTTTGACGAGCCGGCGCTGCCAGCAAAGGAAAACTTTTACAGCCCTCCCTTTGAGGCGGAGATATATCTGAGCCGCTATGAATAAGCACAGAAAGCCTGGACAGAATTACACTGGTCGAACGTTTGGGGGTTATCACGATCAATTTTATTGGCCGACGTGTGTTTATTGGCAGATGTGTTTGAAAATTACAGAGCTACTTTCATGAAACATTACGGTCTAGATTTTGTCACAGTACATCTCTGGCCCCCGGGGCCCTTTTTTGGGATGCATTCTTGAAGTCTACAAACATTCAGATTTGAAATTTAAAATTTTGATCTGGATACACTCCGATGGGGAAAAAAAATTTGGGTTTGGGGTGAGAGGAGGCTTTTGCATGGCCTGTATCCCTTTCCGCAGAGCCAACAACAAGTATTTAGGGCGATTATTTACCCCACCAAGCCATTTCCCAAATATTGATGACCCTTTGCGCCAACAATCTGTATGGGTGGGCCCGAGCCGGCACTTCCCCTTAAGAAACTTTAAAATGATAAACGGGCCTCATGATGTTGATCGGGTGGTAGGGGCTTTTGTTTGCAGCTTACGCCCGATAATTTCCCTTTGGATAATCTTAGAGGTTGACTTAGATTTTCCTAAAAAAATTGTACGGCCCCCCCTAACCCATTTCCCCTTTGGGCCCCAGAAAAATTAAAGATGAGTCCCAAAGGAAACCGCCCCAAATCGTGCCCAACCTTCGAACAAGAGGGAAAAAACGTTTTTTAAATTTCAGGCTGTTACTTTTTTTCTTAAGAAAAGGGGGGTTTAAAAAATTTAAAAGCTGTTCACCGAATTTTTTACTTTTTACCAAGGGCCTTTCATGAAACCCTACATCATGAAGAACACTAATTTAGGAAATGCGGCCACGATGCATCTGAAAAAGACTTTTTTAAACTAATTTAACAAAAGTTGTTTTGGCAAAACCTTTGGAAAAACGTACACCCAACGTTAAAAATGTAAAATTTTGGGTTTCAAAAGAAAAAAAAAGCAATTAAGCTGGTCTCTAAACCTAACTACCAAAAACTTTAGAAGATTTAGCGACAGCCTGGTTGGCGTTATGATGAAGAAACGAAAGTGAAGTTGGACAAGGGGCCGGGGGTTTATCGGCTTTACTGTGCTGAGCTGTCAAAGTTTTTAATGCTAGAATTTCTGTAAGATAATTTAAACCCCTGTACCCAGAATCAAATGTTTCCCTTTTCACAGAAAACCCATTGTTTTTTTCTGGACATCCCAAACTGAAGACTTCTACAAAGACATGGAAAATAGAAGTAGTAAAGGGGCTGATGGGTGGAAAGACACATGTGACTACCCCAAAATTCGCCTTTACTTTTAACCGTTTAACAAAAAAGTGATTGGAAAGATGAAGGATGAACTTAATGGGACGGGTTATACTAGAAATGTTGGCTTTTCGGGCAAAGATGTATAGTATTGCTTCCCAGATTCTGTGATAAAGGGAAAACCCAAGGGCATAGGTAAAGAAGTTGTAAAAAATATTTAAGTCCAACCAAATTTCAAGCAGGCTTTTTCTTTTAAAACAAAGTATTTTTTTCATACAAATGTTA
>JAMYXO010004712.1:0-16901 GCA_033310375.1 Conus canariensis | reverse complement strand
CCCTGTGAAACAGGCTGGTACTCCTGCAGACACTCCTATGTAGACAGGCTGATACTCCTACAGACACTGCCTGTATAGACAGGTGATACTCCTGCAGACACTCCCGTATAGACAGGCTGATACTCCTGCAGACACTCCCTGTGTAGACAGACAAGGATTAATCCCATTACCCAACACAGTGAGTGGAGTTTTGTGTGTATGACTGCATTTTTTGTATCCCGCCATTAAGGCAGCCATACTCAAGCTTCGCGGAAGGTGCATGTATGTGTGACGTGTCATCCATACCAACAGCCAAGCTGGCCTTCTCTTCCAGAGTTGGTAATGGGATTCACGTGTGTGCAAGATTTATGCGTGCGTTCAGACACGGAACCTCGGTTTATTGTCTCATTCGAAGGATTTATTGGAAATGGAGTCAGAACCAAACGTTAACTCCGAGGGAAAAATCCCCCTGTACCGAAACGGTCCGGTGGAGATTGGAACCCGCAGCCCAAGGATCACCAAGATTACGATTCCCGCGCTCTACCACTGAGCTATTCCGGCTCTCCGGTGTTCGTGTCAAAATCACCGGTTCGGCAAGCTCAGGGTCTGTCGTTGGATAGTGTGGTATCGCCCCCAGAGGAAGACCACGATTCAGACTGGCGCGCAATGAAGCAATGCTTACGGTAAAGGGCTTAGAGGATGGTACACTGCATATGATGAAATCAGAACAGACACCACTGAACATCGCTGAAGTGACTCAGCAGTAGCGCAGTGTCTCCACCGGTAGGTTTCCTCGTGTTGCCTTGATATGGATTGTTACCGGTGGGCTGTCGATGCTGAGGTGACAGGTCTACGCTAGGAGTAGCCATGTGGAGGGGGGGGGCAGGAAAATCACCAGGAGAGTGGACGTTGATCTACGGCTGGAGTTGTGAGGGATACTAAAGATGAAAGCGAAAAAAGTAGTACCAGGATCCACAAAATTATTCCCGGGGATAAAATCTATGACGGGGCGATTCGCTTTACTTGTACACCGGTCTCTTTCTTTGCACGGTCAGCAAGGCGTTAATTGTGTTAGGCTGAAGGGAGGGAGAGGAATGGGGCTAATTAGACGCCCTGGGTTTTTGGTTCTGATTTCATTGCTGACCATTAATCGTTCGGGCTGATACGCTACGTCGGCTGCAAAAACACTGGGAAAACTCTGTAACAGTATTACTGTAGCAACGGCAGAAGGGAATGGTGGCCATATTACAAGAAGGAGGAGGAGGAGGAGGAGGAGGAGGTGGAAGAGGTGTTTAAAGGAGTAACAGTTGTAGCATCTTGCCATAAAACAGCAGCAACGACGATGACAACATCATAACAATAAGAACAAGGGCATCAGAATTCTTGGATCAATGACTGTCAGTAAAAAACAAACCAGAAAAAAGAAGAAGAAGAAGAAGAAGAAGAAAAGGAGGAGGAGGAGGAGGAGGAGGAGGAGGAGGGAGGAGGAGGAGGAGAAAGAAGAAGAAGAAGAAGAAAAAAAAGAAGAAGAGGAAGAACAACAACAAGAAGGAGGAGGAGGAGGAGGACGAGGACGAGGAGGAGGAGGAGGAGGAGGAGAGGAGGAGGAGGAAAGAAGAAGAGAAGAAGAAGAAGAAGAAGAAGAAGAAAAGAAGAAGGATATCAACAATACATCGACAACAACAGCAGTAACAAGACATGCCAGACTACATAATCTGAACTTAGATACCTCAGCATCATTTGCCAGTATAGATACAAGATGCGATGGATTCTGCAAAAGAAAGTCTCAAGATCAGAGAAAATAACAGGACACCACAGACCAACAGACAAGGACTGGGGGTGACCAAAACTGAATGGTGGTCAAAGGCCAAAGGAAAAGCCAAAAGAACATGATGATTCAGGAGATGAGAAAAGAAGAAGACCAAAAAAGAACTCCAAAAAGCAGTCCAGCAGAGCCAGCCAGGGCAATGGACAACGTGGGAGAATGCACTCAAAGAAGTCTCACTTGGAATGACATTTGGCGCATGGCCCTCTCAGGATCAGCTTCATTCTCAGATCTGCATATGACCTTCGCCCTCAAATGAAAACCTGGGGAAGTGGGGGAAAACGACGATCCTGCATGCCCCCTCTGCCATGAAAAACAAACAGTGGAGCATGTCCTAAGCTATGTAAAGTAGCCTGGCTCAAGGAAGGTACACATGGAGGCACAACCAAGTGCTCAAAGAGATTGTCAAGTAGTCTGGGCTAGTACCAACACATAAAAAGGGAAAAGCAGGACTCCAAAAGCACCCGCAAACATTCTTCACGGCAGGAGGCAGCAAAATCATGGCCAAGAACAACAGTGCCACTCGAAACATGCAGGCAGAGTCTGCTGGACAGGACAGATGACTGGGAGTGCACTGCAGACCTCCCAGAATGGAAGAGTCACCCAGAGATCATCAGCAAGAGTGGCATGAGACCAGACATAGTAGTCCACTCTAAGTCAACCAAGCAGCTGATCATGATCGAGCTCACGGTGCCATATGAGAACAGAATGGAGGCAGCTCAAATCTACAAGACTGAAAAGTATGCTGATCTGGCAAACAGCCTGAGGAGAGAAGGCTATCAGGTCAAAGTCCTCACTGCAGAAATTGGAGCTAGGGGGTTTGTAGGAACGTCTGCATACAGCCTCATGAAACAGCTCTCAGTTGCAGGGAAGGAAAAAACCAGAGCCCTGAAAGCAATGGCAGAAGCGGCAGAGGGGTGTTCAAGCTGGATCTGGTCAAGGAGGAACAAAAGTGAACTTCATAAGGCTTAATTTCCCTACAAATATCAGGTGTCCCTGTGGCTCAGTGGTTAAAGCGCGAGTCATTAAGTGGAAAATGAGCATGTCCAGAGGGTCATGGGTTCGAATCCCAGCCATGGCTCGTCCCGAGATGGGAAAAAAAGGGGCAGCAGAGGGACATCCGGAGTCATGAAGCGGGTGTGGCCCAACCCCCTAGAGCGTCAGGAGATAGGGGCCGAAACACTTGCTTGAAGGGGGCTTCTCTTCTGAGGACTCTCTGCTGCCACGCTGTCCACGAGTTTCTTTCTACTGATGCATGGGTAAACCATTGACTTCCGGGAATAGGCCGGAGGACGTCCGGGAAAGACCGGGGACACTGGGAAAGACCAGAACCAAGGGCTCTGTGGGCTGGCTCCCCACTTTGCCTTAAACATGTGGCTACTAAGAATAAAAGGAAAAGATGCTCCCAGGATTCACCGAAAGGGGGAGAGAATGATGAATCCATCGGTGCTCAACCAATCATGACTGCAAATCCCAAACGGACTATGAACATGGACCAAATGGAATATCCATGTGTCTGTGGAAAGCGTTTCGCTACCACCCGTGGCATGAAGATCCACAGAACAAAGATGGGATGTGTGAAGACTCATCTGAATGAGCAGCAGCGCACTGCATCAGCAGATAAGACGTCGGAAGACCAAGGCCAGGATTTAAACCACAGTGCCAAGGACATCCACGCTGTTGGTTCGGATGAGGAATTTGCACAGGCCCTCGATGCCAGGCGCCTGAAACTCAACCTGCCACGAGCAAACGAAACTGAAGATTGGGAGAAACTGGATGCAAAAATCGTCCAAAGACTCGATGCACTGATAGGGAAAAGTACCCTGGAACACAAACTAGCCACATATGGGGACATTGTGTATGCCACATGTAGAGACGCCTATGGAGCAAAACTACCCAAAGAAAAAACACCTCCAAAGAAATCCAGACGCCAAGAAAAGATGGACAAGATCAGGGTCCAAAAGAAAAACCTCAAGATGCAAATGAAGACCGCACTGCCAGCTGAAAAACAAGGCTTGGAAAAACTGTGGAAAGACTTGAAAGAAAAACACAGCGCCCTCAGCAAAGCGGAATCTGCGAGGAAGAGGAAGAGCAAAAAGAAGAAGACACAAGAGCGCTTCTTCAGAGACCCCTTCCAGTTTGCCAGAACACTGTTTGAGCAGCCAAAATCTGAGACCCTAAGTGTGGACAAAGGAGTTCTTGAGCAGCATCTGAGGAAAACATACTCTGACCCACAGAGCAAAGCACCACTCGACATTCAAGGTCTGGTGTGGCCAACCAACCCTGAGGAACAGTTCAATGGCAAGCCTCCAACGTTGGCGGAAATCAAGAAGGTGGTCGACAAAGCCAGAGCCAAATCATCACCAGGGCCAAACGGAATACCTTACCAGCTTTACAAGAAATGTCCCAAGGTGCTGGAGTGGCTTCACAGGCTGCTGCGATCGGCTTGGAGAAACCAGAAGATCAGCGGCCAGTGGATGACGGCAGATGGTGTGTACATCCCCAAAGAGCAAAACTCAAGTGACATCAGCCAGTTCAGGCCAATATCACTACTGAACGTCGAAGGGAAAATCGTCTTCTCTGTCATGGCAGCAAGGCTGACCAAGTACCTGATGGAACACAAGTACTTGGATGTGTCAGTCCAGAAAGGTGGCATCCCAGGCGTGGCTGGCTGTGTAGAACACGCCACAATGATCTGGGACGCAATCCAAAAAGCAAAAACAGAAAAGAAGACCTGGACGTAGTGTGGCTTGATCTGGCAAACGCATATGGATCTGTGCCCCATGAGATGATACAGTTGGCTCTTGAGATGTACCATGTGCCAAAGAACATCCGCGACATGCTCAAGAAGTACTTCAATGGCTTCTCAATGCGGTTCTCTACCAAGGAGTACACAACAGACTGGATCAACTTGGAAGTGGGTATTGCAATGGGCTGTGCAATTTCCCCAATACTGTTCGTGCTGGCAATGGAACTCATCTTGAAAGCAGCAACAAACAACGCGAGACAAACAGACCTTGGCGATGGATACAAGATGCCTCCTCTCAAGGCCTTCATGGATGACACTACAGTGATTTCATCCAGAGAAGACGAGACACGTCATGTGCTGGAGAGGCTGGACGACATAGTTGCCTCATCCAGAATGAAGTTCAAGCCAAAGAAATCACGGAGTCTCTCATTGAGGAAAGGAAAAGTGGCCGGATCTGTGGTCTTCAGTGTTGCCAACCAGGCCATTCCAACAGTCACAGAAGAACCAGTCAAGAGCCTTGGAAGATGGTATGATGATACGCTGAAAGACACACAAAGAGCAAAAGAAACCAAGCAGATGGCGGAGGAAGGCTTGGAGACCATTGACCGGTGTAGGCTCCCTGGCAAATACAAGGTCTGGTGTTTGCAGTTCATGCTGATACCACAGCTCCTGTGGCCTCTGATGATATACGACATCTGCACCAGCATAGTGGAGGCAATGGAAGCCAAAATCAACAAGTTCACAAGGAAATGGCTTGGTGTCCCACCCTGTCTGACTGACATAGCGCTGTACTGTCGCCAAGCAAAGCTGAAACTACCACTGAAATCCATCCTGGAGGAATACAAAGCAGGGAAGATCAGACTTCAAAGCATGCTGGAGGACTCAGGAGACAAGGTGGTAGAAGCAATCAAGCCCCAGCTGAAGACAGGCAGAAAATGGAAAGTTCAAGATGCGATGGATTCTGCAAAAGAAAGTCTCAAGATCAGAGAAATAACAGGACACACACAGACCAACAGACAAGGACTGGGGGTGACCAAAACTGAATGGTGGTCAAAGGCCAAAGGAAAAGCCAAAAGAGACATGATGATTCAGGAGATGAGAAAAGAAGAAGACCAAAAAAGACTCCAAAAAGCAGTCCAGCAGAGCCAGCCAGGGCAATGGACAACGTGGGAGAATGCACTCCAAAGAAGTCTCACTTGGAATGACATTTGGCGCATGGCCCCTCTCAGGATCAGCTTCATTCTCAGATCTGCATATGACCTTCTGCCCTCAAATGAAAACCTGGTGAAGTGGGGGAAAACAGACGATCATGCATGCCCCCTCTGCCATGAAAAACAAACAGTGGAGCATGTCCTAAGCTCATGTAAAGTAGCCCTGGCTCAAGGAAGGTACACATGGAGGCACAACCAAGTGCTCAAAGAGATTGTACAAGTAGTCTGGGCTAGTACCAACACCACAAAAGGGAAAAGCAGGACTCCAAAAGCACCCGCAACATTCTTCACGGCAGGAGGCAGCAAAATCATGGCCAAGAACAACAGTGCCACTCGAAACATGCAGGCAGAGTCTGCTGGACAGGACAGATGACTGGGAGTGCACTGCAGACCTCCCAGAATGGAAGAGTCACCCAGAGATCATCAGCAAGAGTGGCATGAGACCAAACATAGTAGTCCACTCTAAGTCAACCAAGCAGCTGATCATGATCGAGCTCACGGTGCCATATGAGAACAGAATGGAGGCAGCTCAAATCTACAAGACTGAAAAGTATGCTGATCTGGCAAACAGCCTGAGGAGAGAAGGCTATCAGGTCAAAGTCCTCACTGCAGAAATTGGAGCTAGGGGGTTTGTAGGAACGTCTGCATACAGCCTCATGAAACAGCTCTCAGTTGCAGGGAAGGAAAAAACCAGAGCCCTGAAAGCAATGGCAGAAGCGGCAGAGGGGTGTTCAAGCTGGATCTGGTCAAGGAGGAACAAAAGTGAACTTCATAAGGCTTAATTTCCCTACAAATATCAGGTGTCCCTGTGGCTCAGTGGTTAAAGCGCGAGTCATTAAGTGGAAAATGAGCATGTCCAGAGGGTCATGGGTTCGAATCCCAGCCATGGCTCGTCCCGAGATGGGAAAAAAAAGGGGCAGCAGAGGGACATCCGGAGTCATGAAGCGGGTGTGGCCCAACCCCCCTAGAGCGTCAGGAGATAGGGGCCGAAACACTTGCTTGAAGGGGGCTTCTCTTCTGAGGACTCTCTGCTGCCACGCTGTCCACGAGTTTCTTTCTACTGATGCATGGGTAAACCATTGACTTCCGGGAATAGGCCGGAGGACGTCCGGGAAAGACCGGAGGACACTGGGAAAGACCAGAACCAAGGGCTCTGTGGGCTGGCTCCCCACTTTGCCTTAAACATGTGGCTACTAAGAATAAAAGGAAAAGATGCTCCCAGGATTCACCGAAAGGGGGAGAGAATGATGAATCCATCGGTGCTCAACCAATCATGACTGCAAATCCCAAACGGACTATGAACATGGACCAAATGGAATATCCATGTGTCTGTGGAAAGCGTTTCGCTACCACCCGTGGCATGAAGATCCACAGAACAAAGATGGGATGTGTGAAGACTCATCTGAATGAGCAGCAGCGCACTGCATCAGCAGATAAGACGTCGGAAGACCAAGGCCAGGATTTAAACCACAGTGCCAAGGACATCCACGCTGTTGGTTCGGATGAGGAATTTGCACAGGCCCTCGATGCCAGGCGCCTGAAACTCAACCTGCCACGAGCAAACGAAACTGAAGATTGGGAGAAACTGGATGCAAAAATCGTCCAAAGACTCGATGCACTGATAGGGAAAAGTACCCTGGAACACAAACTAGCCACATATGGGGACATTGTGTATGCCACATGTAGAGACGCCTATGGAGCAAAACTACCCAAAGAAAAAACACCTCCAAAGAAATCCAGACGCCAAGAAAAGATGGACAAGATCAGGGTCCAAAAGAAAAACCTCAAGATGCAAATGAAGACCGCACTGCCAGCTGAAAAACAAGGCTTGGAAAAACTGTGGAAAGACTTGAAAGAAAAACACAGCGCCCTCAGCAAAGCGGAATCTGCGAGGAAGAGGAAGAGCAAAAAGAAGAAGACACAAGAGCGCTTCTTCAGAGACCCCTTCCAGTTTGCCAGAACACTGTTTGAGCAGCCAAAATCTGAGACCCTAAGTGTGGACAAAGGAGTTCTTGAGCAGCATCTGAGGAAAACATACTCTGACCCACAGAGCAAAGCACCACTCGACATTCAAGGTCTGGTGTGGCCAACCAACCCTGAGGAACAGTTCAATGGCAAGCCTCCAACGTTGGCGGAAATCAAGAAGGTGGTCGACAAAGCCAGAGCCAAATCATCACCAGGGCCAAACGGAATACCTTACCAGCTTTACAAGAAATGTCCCAAGGTGCTGGAGTGGCTCCACAGGCTGCTGCGATCGGCTTGGAGAAACCAGAAGATCAGCGGCCAGTGGATGACGGCAGATGGTGTGTACATCCCCAAAGAGCAAAACTCAAGTGACATCAGCCAGTTCAGGCCAATATCACTACTGAACGTCGAAGGGAAAATCGTCTTCTCTGTCATGGCAGCAAGGCTGACCAAGTACCTGATGGAACACAAGTACTTGGATGTGTCAGTCCAGAAAGGTGGCATCCCAGGCGTGGCTGGCTGTGTAGAACACGCCACAATGATCTGGGACGCAATCCAAAAAGCAAAAACAGAAAAGAGAGACCTGGACGTAGTGTGGCTTGATCTGGCAAACGCATATGGATCTGTGCCCCATGAGATGATACAGTTGGCTCTTGAGATGTACCATGTGCCAAAGAACATCCGCGACATGCTCAAGAAGTACTTCAATGGCTTCTCAATGCGGTTCTCTACCAAGGAGTACACAACAGACTGGATCAACTTGGAAGTGGGTATTGCAATGGGCTGTGCAATTTCCCCAATACCGTTCGTGCTGGCAATGGAACTCATCTTGAAAGCAGCAACAAACAACGCGAGACAAACAGACCTTGGCGATGGATACAAGATGCCTCCTCTCAAGGCCTTCATGGATGACACTACATTGATTTCATCCAGAGAAGACGAGACACGTCATGTGCTGGAGAGGCTGGACGACATAGTTGCCTCATCCAGAATGAAGTTCAAGCCAAAGAAATCACGGAGTCTCTCATTGAGGAAAGGAAAAGTGGCCGGATCTGTGGTCTTCAGTGTTGCCAACCAGGCCATTCCAACAGTCACAGAAGAACCAGTCAAGAGCCTTGGAAGATGGTATGATGATACGCTGAAAGACACACAAAGAGCAAAAGAAACCAAGCAGATGGCGGAGGAAGGCTTGGAGACCATTGACCGGTGTAGGCTCCCTGGCAAATACAAGGTCTGGTGTTTGCAGTTCATGCTGATACCACAGCTCCTGTGGCCTCTGATGATATACGACATCTGCACCAGCATAGTGGAGGCAATGGAAGCCAAAATCAACAAGTTCACAAGGAAATGGCTTGGTGTCCCACCCTGTCTGACTGACATAGCGCTGTACTGTCGCCAAGCAAAGCTGAAACTACCACTGAAATCCATCCTGGAGGAATACAAAGCAGGGAAGATCAGACTTCAAAGCATGCTGGAGGACTCAGGAGACAAGGTGGTAGAAGCAATCAAGCCCCAGCTGAAGACAGGCAGAAAATGGAAAGTTCAATATGCGATGGATTCTGCAAAAGAAAGTCTCAAGATCAGAGAAATAACAGGACACACACAGACCAACAGACAAGGACTGGGGTGACCAAAACTGAATGGTGGTCAAAGGCCAAAGGAAAAGCCAAAAGAGACATGATGATTCAGGAGATGAGAAAAGAAGAAGACCAAAAAAGACTCCAAAAAGCAGTCCAGCAGAGCCAGCCAGGGCAATGGACAACGTGGGAGAATGCACTCCAAAGAAGTCTCACTTGGAATGACATTTGGCGCATGGCCCCTCTCAGGATCAGCTTCATTCTCAGATCTGCATATGACCTTCTGCCCTCAAATGAAAACCTGGTGAAGTGGGGGAAAACAGACGATCCTGCATGCCCCCTCTGCCATGAAAAACAAACAGTGGAGCATGTCCTAAGCTCATGTAAAGTAGCCCTGGCTCAAGGAAGGTACACATGGAGGCACAACCAAGTGCTCAAAGAGATTGTACAAGTAGTCTGGGCTAGTACCAACACCACAAAAGGGAAAATCAGGACTCCAAAAGCACCCGCAACATTCTTCACGGCAGGAGGCAGCAAAATCATGGCCAAGAACAACAGTGCCACTCGAAACATGCAGGCAGAGTCTGCTGGACGGAGCAGATGACTGGGAGTGCACTGCAGACCTCCCAGAATGGAAGAGTCACCCAGAGATCATCAGCAAGAGTGGCATGAGACCAGACATAGTAGTCCACTCTAAGTCAACCAAGCAGCTGATCATGATCGAGCTCACGGTGCCATATGAGAACAGAATGGAGGCAGCTCAAATCTACAAGACTGAAAAGTATGCTGATCTGGCAAACAGCCTGAGGAGAGAAGGCTATCAGGTCAAAGTCCTCACTGCAGAAATTGGAGCTAGGGGGTTTGTAGGAACGTCTGCATACAGCCTCATGAAACAGCTCTCAGTTGCAGGGAAGGAAAAAACCAGAGCCCTGAAAGCAATGGCAGAAGCGGCAGAGGGGGTGTTCAAGCTGGATCTGGTCAAGGAGGAACAAAAGTGAACTTCATAAGGCTTAATTTCCCTACAAATATCAGGTGTCCCTGTGGCTCAGTGGTTAAAGCGCGAGTCATTAAGTGGAAAATGAGCATGTCCAGAGGGTCATGGGTTCGAATCCCAGCCATGGCTCGTCCCGAGATAGGAAAAAAAAAAAAAAGGGGCAGCAGAGAGACATCCGGAGTCATGAAGCGGGTGTGGCCCAACCCCCCTAGAGTGTCAGGAGATAGGGGCCGAAACACTTGCTTGAAGGGGGCTTCTCTTCTGAGGACTCTCTGCTGCCATGCTCTCCACGAGTTTCTTTCTACTACCAGAAGCGGCCCAAAGATTTTCGTTTGCGTGATTCTTTTTTTTTTTCTTTTTTTTTCTCGCTTTTTTCCCCTTTTTTTGTCTTTTTCATTTTTTTCCTTACAAGTACAGAATTAAATAATGAAACAGCACACAGGTTTAAATAAGCTTCCACAAGCTTGAATCGGTTTATCAAACCCACAACGCACTACTGCCATGAGTTTCCAACCGTTGTGAAAGCCTCACCACATGGAGAATCATCTGTCAGCATAACAAACGCTTTTTTCCCACGATTCCGCCCCCCCCCCCCCCCAACCATCTCCACGTCCCCTTGCTTCCCGCTCCAATCCCTCCCCTCAAGGTCAAATTTGCATTCTTGAGCAAGCAAGGCTTGATCTACCTTGTTTTGATAACACGTATGAGGACCAGGAGAGTACCTCGTTTTCATTCAACGCCTACCTTGCGCTGAAGAGATCAAAGCTAAGTGATAACTCGTTCATTTTCATTGTCCTGTTTGTTTGTGTCTTGTCTGAAGAAGACCTAAGAGGTCGAAACGCGTCGTGTTTTGTCTTGTGACTCGTTTGTCCACGTTGGTCTTGGCGGTTTGCTAACATTTATTTAAGATTTGTTTAGGAGAGATTAGCATGTCAATTTCAAGGTACACATTGCAAGCATGAGCAACTCCCTCTTCCTACCACCACCACCCCCCCTCTCCCCCGACGACCGCTCCCCCCCCCCCCCCCCCCCCCTGGTCAGATACCGGTATTTCGAAACCTGATTGTTTCTCCTGTTTATATATATATATATATATATATATATATATATATATATATATATATAGAGAGAGAGAGAGAGAGAGAATGGTACTGAGGATCAGCGCAATCTTAAAAACAGTGCTCAACCACAGTGGGAGCGACATTTGTTATATTAAAAGCAAGTTAAAATCAAGCTTCTAAAAACATCTACAAATTTGTTTCACGCTGTGCGGTCGTCAGGATGTGATGAGCTTGTGTTGCCAGTGCCACGTATATATATAGCTAGCTGGTTTGCTGTTGTTTTTTCCCGTGCTACATGTGTTTCTCAGGTGTTGGTTTTTTTCGCTGATAGGAACTTCCATCTGTGTCTGCAATTGTTAACCATTTCTGTTCTAACATTTAGAGTTGCCAACTGTGGTTTACATAGTATAATGTATTTCTCTGTTAGGCATAGATTGCATTTTTTTGAAATGTTGTTGTATGATGCTGCTCTTTTTAAAATTTTCCAAGATATGTTGTAGTCTATGTTTTTTTCTTTAAGTTTCCAAATGTATTTACTCAATTCTGTTTGGTTTTTGTATCTTTCTTTGTTGAATGATTGTTTATGGTTTGCATATCTAGTTTTGAATTGGTTTTCCGTGATACCTACATATGATTCTTTTGCGTTCTCTGATGTTACAGTGGCTTGGTACACAATGTTGTTATAAAGGCATTTGTTGCTTAGGGGGCACTGTTCTTTTTTGGTACAGTTACAAGATTTCCTTTCGTTACCCTCCTTTTTTTCTGTGCTGCTTTTCATTTTGTTTGCTGAATCGATGGCATTTTTAAGGTTCGGCATACATGAATATGATAATTTGATGTTGTTTTTGTTGAATATCTTGAATAATTTATGGTCTCTTGGGAAAGATGATGTCAAGATTTTAAAGAATTCTTTCCCTACATTTGTTTTAACTCTTGCATCATATGGGGGATTGTACCATATGATATTCCTTTTCCTGTTCTTTCTGCATCTTTTTGTATCATTGTCTGGATCGTATCTTAGTTTGTAATTGTAGCCACTTGTATGTAACGCCTCTTGGTATTCAGCTGTAGCGTTGTTGAATACTGTTTCGTTACATGACAAATTGGATAGTCTTTTATTTATGCTTTTGGGTATTGTTTTCAGTATGGAGGGTGGGTGATTGCTTTTGATGTTTACATAAACAGGCGTGTCATTTGGTTTCTTGTATGGTTTATATGTGTGTTGGTTGAGGTCTAACGTTATGTCTAAATAGTTCACTATCTTTTTGTTTGCTTCTATTGTGATTTTTAAGTTTTGGTTGTGGAAAATTTTACACAATTCTTTTTTCTTATTTTCAATATTTCTAGGGTTGTCATTCAGAGCGGCAAGGCCGTCATCCCTGTACAGTCCAGTTTGTTTTCCAAGTTTTTTTTGAATATTGGATAACATGAATAGTCCGACAAGTTCGCAAGTTTCGGCACCATCGTATGATCCCATTGTGACATCGAAAGTTGAATTCCTGCTTGTGTTCTTAATCCAGGTTTCATTTTTATTGTGCAGTAAAGTTTTCTTTGTGTGGAAAATGATTTCCATTTCTGACCCTGATATTTCTGTGTACTTGTTGGCAAATTTTATAGCTTTAGTTAGTAGCTTTTCATCTATAGATGGGTAGAAATCTACTATGTCAAATGTTATAAAAACTGTATTTTCTTGTTTATTGAGGTTTTTGAACCATTGTATTACTTCATATGTGTTTTTCCAGAGATTGAGTTCAGTGTTTTCTTTTATGTTTTTTATGGTTTTCTCTAAGATTTTTTTACTAATTTTCCCCAGTTCAGATTTGGAAGGGTTTATCAGTCTACATGTTGGGTTGTTCAAGAAATTGGGTTTGTGGTCTTTAAGTGTAATAAAGGCTTCTCTAGCTGCTGTGGTCTCTACTCTGTCACTTAGGTCCATTTGGTGCACAAGTTCCTTTTCTTTCTTTCTGATGTGATCATATGTAGCCTTGTCAGCCTTTCTGTAATTTTTCTGGATATTTTTATCAAGGAGTTTTGAGTACTCTTCAGGTTCTATTTTGTAAAAGTTATTGGTTTCATCCGCCTTCACAAATATTTTGGTGTCATTTTGAATTTGTTTAATTTCCTTTTCTAACGCCGATTGAAATTTGTTATTAGATTTTTTAACTGCTCCATACGTTGAGCACTTTGAATCAGCAAATTTTAAAATGGAAAAAATCAACTTTAAACAATCCATCAAAAACATTCCGTTAGCTAAACCCCAGTGCTACATGAAGAAAATGATAGGACAAACGGAAAAATTCATCAAAAATATGAGATGGAAAGCATTTTTCTTTTTAAACCCCAACGCTAAAAAAGAGGATAAAAATACATACGACTTCAAGTCATGGCGAGTACCACCAGCCATTGAAGAAATGAAAACATTTGAAGAAAAAATGAGAAGAATGTTAGCCAACATAGATTTCAAAAAATCTAATAACAAATTTCAATCGGCGTTAGAAAAGGAAATTAAACAAATTCAAAATGACACCAAAATATTTGTGAAGGCGGATAAAACCAATAACTTTTACAAAATAGAACCTGAAGAGTACTCAAAACTCCTTGATAAAAATATCCAGAAAAATTACAGAAAGGCTGACAAGGCTACATATGATCACATCAGAAAGAAAGAAAAGGAACTTGTGCACCAAATGGACCTAAGTGACAGAGTAGAGACCACAGCAGCTAGAGAAGCCTTTATTACACTTAAAGACCACAAACCCAATTTCTTGAACAACCCAACATGTAGACTGATAAACCCTTCCAAATCTGAACTGGGGAAAATTAGTAAAAAAAATCTTAGAGAAAACCATAAAAAACATAAAAGAAAACACTGAACTCAATCTCTGGAAAAACACATATGAAGTAATACAATGGTTCAAAAACCTCAATAAACAAGAAAATACAGTTTTTATAACATTTGACATAGTAGATTTCTACCCATCTATAGATGAAAAGCTACTAACTAAAGCTATAAAATTTGCCAACAAGTACACAGAAATATCAGGGTCAGAAATGGAAATCATTTTCCACACAAAGAAAACTTTACTGCACAATAAAAATGAAACCTGGATTAAGAACACAAGCAGGAATTCAACTTTCGATGTCACAATGGGATCATACGATGGTGCCGAAACTTGCGAACTTGTCGGACTATTCATGTTATCCAATATTCAAAAAAACTTGGAAAACAAACTGGACTGTACAGGGATGACGGCCTTGCCGCTCTGAATGACAACCCTAGAAATATTGAAAATAAGAAAAAAGAATTGTGTAAAATTTTCCACAACCAAAACTTAAAAATCACAATAGAAGCAAACAAAAAGATAGTGAACTATTTAGACATAACGTTAGACCTCAACCAACACACATATAAACCATACAAGAAACCAAATGACACGCCTGTTTATGTAAACATCAAAAGCAATCACCCACCCTCCATACTGAAAACAATACCCAAAAGCATAAATAAAAGACTATCCAATTTGTCATGTAACGAAACAGTATTCAACAACGCTACAGCTGAATACCAAGAGGCGTTACATACAAGTGGCTACAATTACAAACTAAGATACGATCCAGACAATGATACAAAAAGATGCAGAAAGAACAGGAAAAGGAATATCATATGGTACAATCCCCCATATGATGCAAGAGTTAAAACAAATGTAGGGAAAGAATTCTTTAAAATCTTGACATCATCTTTCCCAAGAGACCATAAATTATTCAAGATATTCAACAAAAACAACATCAAATTATCATATTCATGTATGCCGAACCTTAAAAATGCCATCGATTCAGCAAACAAAATGAAAAGCAGCACAGAAAAAAAGGAGGGTAACGAAAGGAAATCTTGTAACTGTACCAAAAAAGAACAGTGCCCCCTAAGCAACAAATGCCTTTATAACAACATTGTGTACCAAGCCACTGTAACATCAGAGAACGCAAAAGAATCATATGTAGGTATCACGGAAAACCAATTCAAAACTAGATATGCAAACCATAAACAATCATTCAACAAAGAAAGATACAAAAACCAAACAGAATTGAGTAAATACATTTGGAAACTTAAAGAAAAAAACATAGACTACAACATATCTTGGAAAATTTTAAAAAGAGCAGCATCATACAACAACATTTCAAAAAAATGCAATCTATGCCTAACAGAGAAATACATTATACTATGTAAACCACAGTTGGCAACTCTAAATGTTAGAACAGAAATGGTTAACAATTGCAGACACAGATGGAAGTTCCTATCAGCGAAAAAAACCAACACCTGAGAAACACATGTAGCACGGGAAAAAACAACAGCAAACCAGCTAGCTATATATATACGTGGCACTGGCAACACAAGCTCATCACATCCTGACGACCGCACAGCGTGAAACAAATTTGTAGATGTTTTTAGAAGCTTGATTTTAACTTGCTTTTAATATAACAAATATATATATTATATATATATATATATATATATTTGTTAAAAAATATTTTTAAAATGAAGTGGTAAAATCTACAAGCTTGTTTCTAGCGTTGCTATCTTCAGGATGTCTTTTGGGGCACGCCAACGGTCTTTTATGGCGTGCGGGACTTGATTTCAACTCTGTGTGTGCAGGCGGATCTCATTTGCTGCACGTGCGGCCTGTGGTTCTTATTGGGGCCTGTTCAGGTGGAATGTGCTAGCAAAGATTTCCACTTGTGCCTGCAATTGTTTACAATTTCTACTTTTGTGTTCAGAGTTGCTAAGTGTGGCTTGCATAATATTAACCATTTTTCTGTGGAGCATAGATTTCTGTGCGCAACATGAGATGGAAGGCGTTCTTCTTCCTAAACCCAAATGCAAAGAATGAAGACAAAAATACATATGGATTCAAATCATGGCGATCACCTCCAACAATAGATGAAATGAAACCTTTTGAAGACAAAATGAAGGGACTGATAACCAATATTAAATTCAAAAAATCAAATAACAACTTTCAAACATCACTAGCAAATGATATAAAACAAATCCAAAATGATAAAAAGATATTCGTAAAGGCTGACAAAACGAGCAATTTTACAAAATGGAACCAAACGAATACTCTCAACTCTTAAACAAAAACATCCAGAAAAGCTACAAGAAAGCTGATAAAACTACACATAGCAACATCCGCAAAAAAGAAAAAGAGCTTGCACATCGCATGGAGTTAAGTGATAGGGTAGAGGCAACAGCAACAAAGGAGGCCTTCATAACACTTAAAGACCACAAGCCTAAAATTCCAAAACAACCCAACATGTAGACTAATAAACCCATCTAAATCCGAACTGGGCAAAATAAGCAAGAGAATTTTGGAAAAGGCTATAGAAGATATAAAATCAAACACCGAATACAACCTTTGGAAAAACAGCTATGAAGTCATACAATGGTTTAAGAAACTCAACAAACAGAGAAATACAATGTTCATTACATTTGACATAGTAGACTTCTATCCATCCATAGATGAAGAACTACTCAACAAAGCTTT
>JAMYXO010004711.1:0-16904 GCA_033310375.1 Conus canariensis | reverse complement strand
CCCTTTTTTTTTGAAAAAGGGAACGCCTGGTCTCACCCCATTTTTCATTTTCAAAAACCATTTCTATTAAACCTCAAAAAAAATGATGGGTTTTCCCCATGTTAGTTAACTTTTTTTCTTTTTTGAAAATATGAAAAAAAGGGGGTTTTTAAGGAAATGTATGTTTTTTTTACCCTGTGCCCCTGGGATGACAAAGCTTCCAACCCCTCGGGCGGGATTGGGGGTCCTTGATGGGCCAAGGCTTGGCAGGAGGAGACCAGGCCCGGGGGTAAAGAGGTGGGAACTCCCCAGCCAAGTATTGACCATTTCTGGAAAAAAATGGGGGGGGAAAAAAGGGAGATGTTATCATTTGGGCCCCCACAGTCTCACTTCACCATGGGGGCCCCTGGTTTTTTTGGTTTTTTGAATTTCCCAAAATTCGTTTTGGGGGAAAAAATTTAGGGTTTTGTACATTAGGTTTTTGAAGTGATTTTTTAAGAGGCAGTTTTAAAAATTTTTTTAATCATGAAATAAAAAGATCCAAAAAAAAAACAAAAACCCCCCGGGGACTAAATTTGTAAACTCCATTTTTTTGTGGGATTTGTGACAAAATTATGTGCAAATGTTTATACCCATCAACTACAACGGCCAAAATAAAGGCTGCAAAGAAAGTGAAACATGAATGGAGGGGGGGGGGGGGGGGGGGCGGGGGTTTTAACCCAGACCAAAAAAAAATGATGGATCTCCATATAATGCCATACCCACAAAAGAAAAAATGTGAAAAGACTTTTTGGGGAAAGGGAATTGGGGAAAGGGTCAAATTTTACAAAGAAGAAAAAACAAAAAAAACCAAAAAAGGGGGGCTACGGCGGTAGGGCCGGGTTGCCCCTAATAGCTGATTTTTGATGCCAGTATTAGTTTTTGCAGGAAAACTGAGGGCGTGAGAAGGAAACCAAACTTGCCATACTAAGAGGGGCACCCCCCCAAAATCTCCCCTCCCCATCGACAATGGGGGGGGGGGGGGGGGGGTGCAGGCTTAACATTTTTGAAGCCAAAAAAAAAACGGACAGCCTGCTTTGGGGTTATCCCCCTCTCTCCTCTGCCCTGCTTTTAGGGAATTTTTGGATAGGGGGAGAAACTTTATCTCTAAAAATCTTGATGGAGAGAATCCCGAACCCCACCTCTTGCTTTTACAAAAAATTTTTTTGGGTCCCCTCCCCCAAACCTATGGACTGCCCTCCTCTAATACAAAATATCTTTTCATCATTCATTGTTACATTTTTCAAAATAGGAAAATTTTTTTAAATCAGGAGACTGGGAAAATTGAGTTGAAATTTAAAAAAAACAATTTTATCATGTTTTAGGAAGAAATTTTTCCCCACACCCCACAACAAACACAACCACCCAACCCCACACACAACCCACACACACAACCCACACACACACACACCCCCACGGGAAAAAGGAAGAGGTGGGGGGAAAAGGAAACACATTAGAAGTATATTTTAAATTTCAAACTTTGACTTTTTGGGTATGTTCCGTTTTTGTGGACGGGGCCAACTTAGGAGGTGTACTTCTGGACATTTTTTTTTTTAGAGATAAGAATTGTTGATGTTTTTGCCAAAAACTGTGGAGAGCACAAGTTACCCCGGCCCATCCCCTTTCATTGACTTCACCAAGCAAATTTTTTGACAGTGTCCCCCACGGCCCAATCATTAGGAAAAAAAAAAATCATAAAAAAAACCACGGAAATCCCCACAAAAAAATTTTGTTCAGCATAGAGCAGATTTTACATAAAACCTTCCCAAGTGCAGGGTCCAAAAAACGGAAGATGGCTACAGGGGGGACTGTTTGAAGTTGTCCCCCCGGGATAAGGCAAGGCTGTATCCTCTCCCCCTCGGTCTTTTCTTTGCCATTGATTGGGTTTTTTTGAAACACCCCGAAAACCCAAGGAAAGGGAATAAAAGGGACAGAAGGAAAAAGTTTTTTAAATATCTGGTTTTGCGATGACATTGCCGCTCTTTGCAAGCACCACTTAAGATCTGCAAGGTTGCTTGTTAGACCAATATCAGCAAGTTTTTTCCCAGGCAACATTGCCCTTTATCAGTGCATAAAAAAACTAAAACCCTGCCTTATCGGTAAAAACCCGGGGCCCAGCAACGTGCCCCATTGACCAAAAAAAAAAAAGTGGAAAAGAAGTAGAGAACTTTCAACATACCTAGGCACTTTTAAAACAACCCCCCAATGCCCCCTCGACTCCGAAAACTGAAGTGTCGCAGGAAGGGCCCCAACAGCTTCAATCGTGGAACAAAATATGGAAAAACAGAAAGAAAATTTTCTCCCAATGGAAATCAAACTGAAATTTTTTTAAACTGCCAAGTGTGTTTTTTCCAACGTGTTTTCTGTGAAACCGGGAAAAATGAAGGGGACCCCCCCAGGGAGAAAGAAACCCTCGACACTTTTGACACTAAATTTCCTACGTAAAAAACTTGGGGATAAACAATTCAGACTTTATCCAAATGAAGACGTCCCCAGGGAAGGTCCAAAACCCGCTCCCCATGTTTTAACCATGCCTGCAGAGGCGCCCCCTCCACGGGGTGGGTTCGTCCTTGGAAGAAAATTTCCCTCTTTCATCTGCAAAACCAGGCCATTAAATAACCCCAGCCCAACCAGAGAAAAAAAAGGGACGACCCCAGGTGACTGGGCGAACGACGTGGGGAGAGAGACCCTCAACTCGGGGGGGCAGAGGATGGAGGGACACAAGAAACGGGGCTGAGGACCAGCAAGGGGGGAAGCGCCCTTGACTGCCTCATCGTCGCAAGGGACGCAGGGCATCTAAGAAAAGCAAGGCAAACGCTATGGATCTGACATGGTTAAGGGCCCCTTCTCTGTTAGAGCGTCTGCCCCTGATGGAACTTTTAAACTTTTTTAGAAATTCAGAAGGACGTTCCAATTTTTTTTTGTCCAGGTGAACGGGGTTATATAAGGCCAACCTTGGGTCCCAATTTTGTTTGTGGGGGCAGAGGGAACATCCACTTAGATAGGCCGTTTTTTTTTTTTTTAGAGAGCAGGGGCCCCCCTCACAAGATAAAAAACGTGGTCTATTAATCGAACTTTTAGTAAATCCCTGTTTGTGATGTGGTCGGGTGGGAGCCAGTGGCCAAAAGCTGGATGGGTGAAGGGAACCGTAACAGCAGGCTTTCTTACAAACACCCCAAAGCATCAGTCACCTAAATCCGGCATTGTGGTCAGTTCTGTTTTTTCATTTTTTCCCCAACAAAAGGTCAGTTAAACAGGGCAGTGTCCCCTTTAGTTCAGTAAATTGGGTTCTATGGTAAGAAAGAAAGGCAATGGTAAAATATGAAGCAAACGAGTGGATGATTAGCCAGTCAATCAGCCCGGTAATTCCGTGAGTGAGAGAGTGAGGGGAGGAGTGAGGGGTTTTTTTTTTTTCCCAAAAATTATTCACGTTCATGATGATGTAAAGAAAAAATCCAACTTAATTTTGGCCCCCCACTGTTCAGGTATCAGAGGCCTGCTTTTTTTTTTTTTAAGGGGACAGGGGATGGGGGGGGGGGGGGGGGGGGGTTTGGGGGGTTGGGATCGGTGGGAAAATTCATATTTCTCAGCCTTGTTCTTTTTTTTTTTTTAAATGTATGTTTTCGTTTAAAAAAATATGCTAATGGCGCTGGGCATCTGGAAACCTAGTGAAGCGTGGGCACTGGAATACACCTCACAAAAACTTTAGGAGGGGGGCACAGATGGGTGTTGTGTGGATGGTCCACCCAGTAGGTAGAATCCCTTTGGCTCCCCCTCATTAGTCCTCACAAAGGCGACTATGGATTTGCTTCCCGAGGTAGCCAAGCTTGACCCCCATCCCTGTGTGCAATGGGCTTTGATGTATTTTTGAGCATGCCACAATCGTGTTAAAGCTAAGGAAGCTCGAAAACCAAATGGCGTTATAGGACATGTTTTTGTGGGACTAGATTTGGGAAAAGACTAATTTTCTTTTTTCTAAAATATCCTCCAAAAATGGTTTGAATACCTGGGAAAAAAATCTGTGGATGTTTTCCAGTAAAAACTAATCAATTTGTGTTTTTTTTGCGCGCAAAGCGTGTTCTCCTTCATGGAAGAGACTGGACGTGGGTAGCTGGAGGCCCTATTCCAAATATTTTGGTTTGTAAATTTTTGCAAGATTTTCGACATGGGCATTTTGCAAAACGTGGTCTTTAAACCCAAGAAGTTTGTTTCCAACGGGGGAGAACCAATGGGAAGTCTAGCTCTTGAAACATGGGGTGGTTTGAAACCACACAAGCTGCCAGAGTTTGTTCACTTGTTTTTGTTGCATGGTTTTGTGTACTTACACTGGCAGAACTGTCCACCCTTATACATTGGCTTAATCTGAAGAGGAGCTTTCCTTGCAAAGAAAAGTTAATTGCAGCCACTGCCAATTCAGGTGTAAAAAAGTCCACTGGCTTGCTTGGGTCCATAAGAGACTGTGTTGTGTTGGCCACTTGGATATAATTTTTCTGACAGGTCGTCTTTCCATGCGAGTAACCACGCACTCGGACGAACTCTTTCCAGACACACTGTGTATATTATGAATAAGCAAAAAAAAAAAAAAAAAAACTTTGTTAAGTTTTATGTCTTTAATCCATTATGCATTTCTTTGTAAGTAAGCAAAAAAAAAACCTTTGTAAAGTATTAAGTCTTTGTAAGTGAACTCTACCTCTCTCTCTCTCTCTCTCTCTCTCCCCTCTCCTCTCTCTCTCTCTTAACCGGAGAGATAGACAAACACAAATATAGGCACTCACACACACACCAACAACACACACACAACACCACACACACACAACAACAGAGGACAAACACACAGACACACCACACCACACACACACCCACACACAACACACAACCACAAACACCAAACGAGCCAACCCGCGCGGCGCATGCAGACAGACACCAAAGAGATTAGACACTCACCACAAACCATAGGCATGAAACGCACGCCGCACTGACACACACACACCAAGGCACGAAAATCGATTTCCTAAAATTTCCGAACACAATGCGGTTGTGTGCCTTACAGCAGTCTAACTGGAAGCGCTCAGTGTCTATGAAAATGAGGCAGTCACCAGGACTCACTGCACTAACTGTTGTTACCATGGTGATGATTAGTGCTGCTTGTTCTGATCCCAAAACGTATGCAGGGTTCCACCTACTGAGGCCCCTACAGGCGACAATAACAGCTTAGTTGAGGAGCTAGCGTAAGCAAGCGTTCCTGATGACCCCGCTTTATCAATGCAACAAGTCTCCCCACAGACCTGCCACCACTCTGACCAAACTCACCACGGCCATGGACGTGAAGAGGGACAAACAAGTCAAGATATCATCAACGGATAGCCGGGCTTTAAGTGCAACAGACTATGAAAACCAGGTAATGTCTGGTGGGAAAAGAGGACGATGAAGATTGTTGTAGAGCTCCATTCTGGTCAAAGACCTAAATTCACAGGTTTTGAAACTCTTAGCATCCAGTCATAAGGTTTTCCAGCTTTAAAGATACGGACAATAAAGGTTTAAAAAAAAAATTGAGCAAGGGGCCCCCCGGGGGGGGCCCACACCCCTTTTTTTAAAAGGGGAAGGGGGAAAACCCTTAAAAAAATGGGGGTTTAATTTTTTTCCCCCCAACCCCCCTTTTTCCCCAAAAAAGAAACTCATAAACCCATCCCTTTCGGGGCCCCCCAAAAACCAAATTTTTACCAAAAAACCCCCTTTTAAAAGGGAAAACCCCAAAATCTTTTCCCTTTTTTAAACCCCCTTTTAAAAAAAAATTTTATAAAACCCCGGGCCCAAAAAATTTAAAAAAAAAAAAAACCCAAAAGGGGGGGGCGGGTTTTATCCCAAAAGGGTCACTGTTTTTTATGTTTTGGGGCCCCCGGGGAAGAAAATTAAAAGGGGCCCCCAAGGGGGCCCCCGGGGGAAATTTTTAAAATTTTTTTTTTTAAAAGGGGGGGATGTTGGGAAATTTTAAAATTTGGGAAAAATTTTTAATTTCCCCCCCCTGGCCCCCCCCTAGGGGGAAATTTTTAAACCCCGGGGGAAAAAAAAAGGGGGGCCAGCCCCCCCTTGGGGAATTTGGGGGAATTTTTTTTCCCCTTTTTGGGGGGCCTTTTTCCCCCAAAAAAATTTTTTGGGGTCCCCGGAAAATTTTAAAAAAAAAAAAAAACCCAACCCACAGAAAAAAAAAAAAGTGAAACCCTATTGGGGTTTTTTTAAATTTTAAAAACCAAAAAGGGCCCACAATTTTGGGGGAAAAAAACCCCCCCGGGGTTTAAGGGGGGGGAAAAGGGGGGGGTTTAGAAACCCCAGGGGAAAAGGGGTTTTTTTTTCCCCCCGGTTTTTTAACCCCCAAATTAAAATTAAACAGGGGTTCCCCCCCCTAAAAGGGGTTTTAACCCTTTTTTCCGGTTTTTTTTGGGGATTTTTTTCGAACAAAAACCCCGGGTTTCCTTTTGGTTTTTAAAAGGGGCCCTAAAAAAACCCCCCCCAAAAAATTTAAAAAAGGGGGGAAAATTTTCCCCCGGAAAAACCCCGGAAAAAATTTTTAAAAAATTTTCCCCCAAAAATTTAAAACCCCAAAAAAAAAAAAAAACCATTTTTTCTGGCCCCCAAAAAGAAAAAAAGGGGTTCCCCCCTTTTTGGGGGCCGGGGCCCCCGGGATTTTGGGGGGGTTTTTTTTTTTTTTCCAAACGTGGGGGAAAAATTTTTTAAATTGGGTTTGGGGGAAAAAAAGCATTGGGCTTTTTTTTAAAAAATTTTTTTTGGTTAAACCCCCTTTTCCCCCTTTTTTTCCCAAAACCAATCCCCCCAAGAAAATAAGCCAATCCCCCCCCCCGGGGGTTTAAAAATTTTAAAGGGGGAAATTTTAAGGCCCCTTTTTACCAAATTTTTAATTTTTTTCCCCTTTTTTTTTTTTTTTTTTTTTTTTTTTTTTTCCTTTTTTAATTTTTAGGGGGAAAGTGGAAAAAGGCCCAGGGGTTTGCCCCCAAAAACCAAAAAAAGGTTTTTTTAAAAGCTTTTTTTTTTCCCCCATAATGAAAAAAAAGGGAAAAAGGGTTTTTTGGGGTTTTTTCCCCCCAAAAAGGGGGAAAAAGTTTCCAAAAAAAAAGGGGGCCCAAGGGAATTAAAAAATTTTTCCCCCTGTTTGGGCCCGGGTTTTTTTCCAAAACCCAAAAGGGGGGAAATTTGCCCCGGCCCCCCCACCCCAGAAAAGAGCTGATTTTTTTGTTTCTTTTAAAAGGGTGGGGAAAAGGGAAAAACATTAAAAAATTTTCCCCCCCCGGGGTTTCCCCGCCCCCCAAGTCCCCCAAAAAAACGAAAGGGGAAAATTTTTTCCCCAGGGGGGGACGAATTTTTGGTTGGGGGGCAAAAATTTTAAAACCAAATTTTTTTCCCCCCGGGGGGAATTTTTGGGAATTTAAAAATTTTCTTTTTTTTTTTGGGGAAACAAAGGGTTTGGTTTTTGGCCCCCCCCCAAAAGGAGGCCGGGGGGAAAAATTTTTTAAAAGGGGCCCCTTTTTCCCTTGGAAAAGGTGGCAGGAAAAAAAATTTAAAATTTTTTCCCTTTTTTAAAAATTTTGGGGTTTTTTTTTTATGGGTTTTCCTTTTTTTTAACCCCCCAATTTTTTTTGCAGGGGGGGGGGACCCCCAAAATTTTTTTTTTAAAACCCCTTGATTTTAAAATTTTTTCCCCGGGGAAAAAAGGGGGGTTCCCCCCGGGTTTTTTGGGGGGGGGGCCCTTTTGGGGAATTTTGGCCCCCCCAAGGGGCCTTTCAAAATAGGGGGGCCCCAAAAAAACCCCTTTAAAAAAAATTTTCCTGTAAAAAAGGGGCGGGTTTTTTCCCCGGGGTGAATTAAAGAAATTTTGGTTTTTTAAAACCCCTGATTTTTTTTTGGGTTTTTGGATTTTAAAAACCGGGGTTTTTCCCCCAAAAAATTTGTAAAAAAAAAAATTTTAAAAACCCCCCTTTTTAATTTGGGGGGAAAAAGTCCTTGAAAAAAAAAAAAAAAACCATTTTTTTGGGGGTTTTTGGGGTAATTTTTTTTTTCACCAAAATTTTCCCCCCCCCCCCCCCCGGGCGGAAGGTTTTGCCTTTTTTTTTTTTTTTAAAGTTAAAACTTAAAAAATCAAAAGGGAAAATTTTTTTCCCCAAAATTTTTAATAAATTTCCCCCAAAAAAAATTTTAAAAAACCAACAAAGGGGGAAAACCGGGGAAAGGGGGGAAATTCCGGGGGCCAAAGGGGGGCCCCCTTTTTTTATTTTTTTTTTTAAAATTTTTCCAAATTAAAAAAATTTGGAATTTTGTTTTAAAAAATTCTTCTTTTTTTTTCCCCCCCCTTTTTTTTTTCCCCCCCAAAATTGCTCCCTTTGGGGTTCCCCCGCAAAAGGGGGCTTTTCCTTTTGTTTCCCCCCTGAAAATAAAAGGGGGCCAAAAACCCTTTTTTTTTTTTTAAATAATTTTTAAAAGTTTTTTCCCCCAAGGGGGTTTTCCGGGGTGAAGGCTAAAAAGGTTTTTTTTAAATTTTCCACCATTTTTTTAAAAGGGGGAGGGCCCCTTTTCTTTTTTTTTTTTCCTTTTTTTTAAATTTTCCCACCCCCTGGTTCACTTTTTTTCCCGGGGGAAAGGGGGGGCCCCCCTGAAAAAACAAAAAAAACCTTTTAAAAGGGGAAAAAGAAAAAAAAATAAACACGGCCCCCCCCAATTGAAAGAATTTTTTTTAAAACCCCTTTCCCAAAAAAAAAAATAAGAAAAGGTTTTTTTTTTTTTTCCCAAAACCTTTGTTGGGGGAAACCGGGGGGAAAGCGAAAATTTAAATTTGGGGCCCCTTTTGAATCATTTTAAGGGGAAAAAAACCCTTTGGGGGGGGGAAAAATGTAAAATTTTAAAAACCCCGTTTTTTTTTGGAAAAATTGCCCTTTTTAATCAAAAATTTTTTTTAAAACAATTTTAAAAAAGGGGGAAATCAAAAGAAAACCCTTTTAATCACCCTTTTTTAAAAAATTTTTCCCTTAAAATTTTAATTTTCCCAAAAAATTCCCTTTTTTTTCTTTTATCCCCCCTTTTAAAAAGATAAACCCATTTTTAAAAAATTTTTTAACTTTTAAAAAACATTTTGGGGGGTTGGGGGTTTTTTTTTTTGGGGTTAAAAAATTTTTTTCCGGGTTAACCCCCTTAAAAAAAATAAAGTTAAAAAAAATTTTTTTTTAAAAACCCTTTAAAGGGGGCCCAATTTTAAAAACAGGGGGTACCCCCCCCAAATTTCTTTTTTTCCCCTTTTCCCCCCCCCCACCCCGGGCCCTCTTTTCCCCCGGGCCCCTTTTGGCTTTTTTTTTAACATAAAAATTAGAAATGTTAACCCTTACCAAAAAAAGGGCCTTTTTCTTTTTTTATGTTTTTTTAATTGGGGGACCCAGTTGGGGTTTTTTTTGGAAGGGGGGGGACACCGAAAATTTCCCCCAAAATTCCCAAAACCTTTGCCCAAAAATTTAAAAATTTTTTTTTGGTTTTTTTTTTTCCCCAAAAGTTCAAAATTTTTTTTTTTTTCCCCAAAAGTTTTTTTTTACTATACAAAAACTAAAAAAAATTTTTTACCTAAAAATTTTTTTTTTCCCCCCCCACTTTTTTTGGGGTTTTCCCCAAAAATTAAAAATTTTAAAAAATTTTTTGGGGTTTTTTTAAAAGGGGGAAAAGGGGTTTTTAACCTGGGGGGTTTTTTCCAAATTTTTCCCCCCCAAAATTTTTTTAAAAGCCCCCTTTTTCCAACGGGGGGGGTTCCCCCTTTTTCCCCCCCCCCGCCGGGAACTTTTTTGGTTTTTAAAAAAAAGGGGGAAACAGTTTTTCCCCAAAACCCCCGGGAAGGGGGAAATTTTATTTTTTTCCCCAATTTTTGGGGCCCCCTTTTGGGGAATTTTTTGTTTCTTTTTTTTTTTTGGTTTTTTTTTCCGTTCCCCAACCCCAATTTTTTTTTTTTTGGGCCACCCCCCCCAAAAAAAATTTTTAAAAAAGGCCTTTTTATACAAAAAAAAACCCCAAATTTTTTTTCCCAATTGGCCCCCCGGGGGGAAAAATTTTATTTTTAAAAATCCCCGGGGAAAATGAAAAAAAAAAAAAATTTTTTTTGATTTTTCCCCCTTTTCTCCTTTTTTTAAAAATTAAAATTTTTTAATTTCAAAAAAAACGGGGTTTTCCCCCTTTTTTTTTTTTTTTTTTTTTTTTTCCCCCCCGGGGTTAATTTGCGGGGGTTTTAATACCCCCAAGATCAAAAAAGGGGTCGGTTTTTCCCTTGGGGGAATTTAAAAAAATTTTTTCATTTGGGGAAATTTTTTTAAAATTTCCCCTCCAATTTGTTTTTTTTAAATTTTAGGGGTTAGGTCCAGTAAAGGGGGGAAAATTGGGGGCCAAGCTTTGGGAAAAATTTTTTTTTTTTTGGGAAATTTTTTTTTTCCCCAATGTTTTTTTCCCCGGGTTTGTTTCCTGGGGGGGGGTCTTTACCCCTGCGGGGGCCCGATTTGGGGGGGGTCAAAAAAAGGGGCATCCTTTGGAAGTTATGGGTGTGTATTCCTTTTTTCATAATGGGGGGCGAGAGTTTCCCTACTTGTTTATCACAGAATTCACAAAAAATTTTTTGGCTTTAGGCTAAGAGCCTATTTTTTTTTTGGACACTTTTTATAGTGAACTGCCCCCCCCCAAGGATTAAAGCGGCATTGTTAAAAACTACAAAATTTTTCCCCGGGTCTCAATAAAAATTTTAAAATCAAAAGGAAAATAAGTGGTCCTTAAAAATTTCTGTTCAATTTTGATTTTTTGAAGGGCCCTTTTTTCTGTGAAGCGTTAATAAAAGGGTTCCCCAAGGAAAGGTTATTCCAAAACATCAAAAATTTACGGTTTTTTGTAAAAAATTTTTTGGAACTGGTTGGGTTTTTTTACGAAGTTGGGGCCTGTTTTTAAATTTTGAAGTTGTGCCCCCCAAAGTTTTTTATCATAGTTAGCCATGGTGAACAGGGAAGAGGTGGTGCAGGGATCATATTGTGCATGATTTTGAATTCTTCGATGAGATCACCTCTTAGTCGCCTAAATTCTAGGCTGGGCAGCTTAAGTAGAGCCATGCGTTCCTCGTAACTAAGGTCTCCAGTTCCAGTTATACACTTCGTAAATCTGCGTTGAACGTCTTCGATCATGTTTATGTGTTGTTGTTTGTTTTTTTTTTAAATAGGGGCACCATACCGAGTTCCCGTATTCAAGAGTGGGCCTGACTAAAGCTTTGATTAATGGAACCATCATTTCAGGAGACTTATTTGTGATGGTTCTCAATAGCAGACCAGAAATTTGATTTCCTTTTTCACTATATTTGTTATATGTGTATCGAAGCTTAATTCTGGGTCCATGGTCACCCCCAGATCTTTTTCAGCGGTTGTACTGTCCAGTACTCGTGTTAAACCATTCTCTTTTAATACGTATTCATAATGTTAATTGTTCTTTCCAAGGTGGGGTGCTTTACATTCCTCACTATTAAATTGCAACAGTCAAGTATTTGTCCATCGAACCAGTTTATGTATACACATTTGTAAATGATCTCTGTCTTAAGTATTTCGGATTGCTGAGTAAGCCTTGGTGTCATCTGAAAAAAATTTTGACATCACAATCAACCTCTCCAGGCATGTCATTATAAAGTATATAAACAGCGGTGGGCCCAGAACACTACCTTGTGGTACACCACTAGTCACCCTTACCTTAGACGAACGATTGCCATTGACACTTACGAGCTGGGATCTTTCATCTAAAAACAAGCTAATCCATGATAGAAGCTTACCCCGTAGCCAGCCAGCTTATTAACAAGTCTATGATGGGAAACTGTATCAAAAGCTCTTCTCAGATCAAGGTAAACTGCATTTACAGGTACTTTGTGATCTTACTTGATTAACCAATCATTTAATGTAACAAGTAGTTATGTTACACACGAGCGTCCCTTGGTAAATCCAAACTGTTCTCTTGATAACAGATCGTATCTGTTTAATCGCTTGTAAAGAGTATCCCGGATAAAGCCCTCAAAAACTTTACAAACAACTATTGTTAGCTGACTGGACGATAGTTACCTGCTAAATTCTTATTTTCTTTCTTAAAAATAGGTCGTGCTTCTGCCTTTTTGCATGCACTGGGTATGACACCATTTTCTATAGTTCTATCAAATAGTATATTTAGAGGGTATGCACTAATATCAGTCAGCTCCTGTAATACTCGTGGATGAATCTCGTCAGATCCTGGGGACTTGGATGGATTTAGATTTTGTAGGGCTTTGTTGATCTGCTCAACTGTAAATTCTACATGGGAAATACCTGGAACATTTTTCCTTGCATGAAAACTCTGGAACATTATCGTTACTCTCCACTGTAAAACGCTAGCAAAAAAGCTGTTTAATACACTGGCTTTTTCTGTGTTGTTTTGTGTTACGGTACCATCTTCCTTGATTAGATTTGCAGCCGATTCTTTTGGCAAAGTCTTACTTGCAACACATATCAGAAGAATCCCTTAGGGTTTCTCTTAGACTCTGGCTAATTTAGATTCCTTAGCCTTCACATGTTTCCTTGACTCCCAAGTTACTTGGTTTCGAGCACGTGCATACAATTTATAATTCTCGATGGTGGGGTATTTCTTGTAATTTTTAAAAGCTTTACACTTTTTATGGATCTTATCTAATAATGACCGGGGAATGGGGTCTCGCCTAGGCTTGCTACAGTCCTTGTTTAAATGTCTTTTTAGGAATAAATTCATCCATGGACTTAACTACTTCGTTGTAAATTAATTCCCAGGTTCCATCTTCTGTTAACTCAGTAGACGGACGGTCACCCCAGTTAATTGTTCTTACATAATTTCTCATACCAACATAGTCACCTTTATCCAGCTGAAATTTTACTGAATGACCAGGTGAATCTTCCCTCTTGACTTGAACATCAAAGTAAAGGGCAGAATGGTGGCACGTCCCTAAAGGAGGCCAGTAATCCACACTGGAAACATTATCAACAGAATTGGTAAATATAAAATCTAAAACGTTGGGTATCTGTAGACTTCTATAGTGAGCGGGCTCAGAAGTTAATTGTACAATACAGTTTTGTTGAACACACTCCAAAAATGTTGCAGCTGGGTGCTCATCATTCTTTCAACAAACCTCCTTTCGCCAATCAATGTCAGGGTAATTAAAATCTCCAGAGACAATAACCTTGTTTTCAAAACTGCTAAATATATGATTAAACATTTCAATTATGTTAGCATCGTCCACATGAGCAGAGCTTGGAGATATATACACTAACCAATGGTGATGAACGCGTTACTTCCAGGTGATGATATTTTATGAAAAACAGAAGGAGCAAAAAATATTTCAATTTCTCGAATCCTGGATACCTCCCGTCCCTCACGCACAAACAAACTGACACCTCTTCCCTTGTGATTTGTAAAAGATGCGTACTCAGAAAGCACACAATTTTCAATTTTATCTTTAGAGTGTTTTGGCAAGACCTCAGTTAAAGCAATTATATCAAAATTGTGAATTTTAATCAGTAATTCCAGCTCATTCAGTGTGTCAACATTTGCACAATAGCATTTCAAAGAAGAAAACTCGTTTACAGGTTTATGTACAAAACATGTATTCACATGTCTCTCTGTTCCCAGAGCACTGGGAAGTCAATCTGTGGTAGGGTTTTCTGCTATCGTTCTCTTTGCCTCCTCTATCCCCGTTGAGTTCCCATCCCTTCCATTCTTGATTTGAGCTTCTCTTTCAGCACGCAACAACATCTCTCCCTTGTACCATAGAACATCCTCTCCATTCCTTTTCCTCAGTTGAAACTCAATTCTTTTGACTCTATCTTTGTTTCTCTCTTTCTGTGTTTTGTCAGCAGCAATGCCAACAGATCTGAAAGAGTTATGCTCTCTTAGTTTTTCTGGCATTCCTCAGAATGTATGTCCTGCATAAACTTTCGTTCAGAATGACCTTGATAGGTCTGGGTCTGTGGTTGGGGTCACTGTCACTTGGTTCCTTTTTTTCTGTCAAGTCTCATGATGCCACTGGGAGCCACCGTACTGCTGTCAAAATCAGGATTGACTTGTTTCAGGATTTGCTTAATCTGATTTGCATCATGCACAACAGTATAATCTCTGAGCAGTGCTCGCACTCTCCTTCACATTGAACAACACAATTTTGTTCTTCCTTTCATCCTTTTCTCTCTGCTCGTCCAAGTATTCCTTCACATGCACACCCATCTGATCTTCCACCCTGTGTTCTTTTTGCAGCAGTTTCAGAATCACTTGATTCTGCTGTTGGAGAGTCTTGACTATCTCAAATAGTGCCTCCAGTTTTGCCCCGGGCTAACCTTTTTGCACTCCTCTTCACAGTGCTTACAGTACCATTTGAAACTGCTTGTTTTGGCACTCTTCAGAAAGTCATACTCAGAGGGGTATACATCACTACAACCCAGATGGACCCACCCCCCACACCTGTCACAGTTGATAGATCTTGGGTTCTTACCCACAATCTTCGTACAGATACGGCAGGGACTAGGCACATCTTCCTCATCCAGAAATACCAGTGGGGAAGTTGAGTCAGATTCATGACTCACAGTTGCACTTCCCAAACTCTTTGAACGAGACTTGCCCACCACTTTATTCCAGTTTATTCGACTAGCCCCCGAGGTCTTGGCACTGGCCTAATGACTTCCATCATGAGTTTTGTTTAGTACTCCTTTCCTCCTGGTATCTATATAATAAGTGAGCACTCTGTGAATGTGTGTGTGTGTGTGTGTGTGTGTGTGTGTGTGTGTGTGTGTGTGTGTGTGTTGTCTGTCTGTCTGTCTGTCTGTCTGTCTGTCTGTCTGTCTGTCAGGCTGAAGTTGGCGGCCAGGAGAATCGACGGATCGTCACCAAACTTGGCACGAACCTAGAGGGACATCTCCCAAGTAACATAGGGTCATTGGATAGTTTCTACGACAGTTATTTATGACCGTTAAAAACCGTTAACGACACGTACCCCCCTAAAAACGACTAAAAATGCAATCTTTTCTGATGTTGGCGGCAAAGGGAGTCGTCGGATCGCCACCAAACTTGGCATGAGTCTAGAGGGACATACTGTGGATAACATAGGGTCATTCGATAGTTTTTGTGACCGTTATTGATCACCGTTAAAAAGCGTTATTTTCTTAATTTAGACAGTTCTTGATGAAATTTGGTATACAGGTGTAATTTTAAATGCTGAACAATGATACACAACTTAGACGAACCGAAACTTAAAATTGACCGTTAAAAACCGTTATTATATAAATTTAGACCGTTCTTGATGAAATTCGGTATACAGATGCAGTTTTACACGCTGAACAATGATATGCAACTCACACGAACGGAAACTTAAAATTGAGCGTTAAAAACCGTTAAGAACCATTATTTTCTAAATTTAGACCGTTCTTGATGAAATTTGCTATACAGGTGCAGTTTTACACGCTGATCAATGATAGACAACTAATATGAACAGAAACTCTATATAATAAGTGAGCTGGTGTGTGTGTGTGTGTGTGTGTGTGTGTGTGTGTGTGTGGTGTGTGTGTGTGTGTGTGTGTGTGTCTGTCTGTCTGTCTGTCTGTCTGTCAAGCTGAAGTTGGCGGCCAGGAGAATCGACGGATCGTCACAAAACTTGGCACGAATCTAGAGGGACATCTCCCGAGACCGTTCTTGATGAAATTCGGTATACAGATGCAGTTTTACACGCTGAACAATGATATACAACTTACACGAACGGAAACTTAAAATTGAGCGTTAAAAAACCGTTAATAACCGTTATTTTCTAAATTTAGACCGTTCTTGATGAAATTTGCTATACAGGTGCAGTTTTAACACGCTGATCAATGATAGACAACTAATATGAACAGAAACTTAAAATTGACAGTTGAACACTGTTAATTTCTAAATTCAGAAATGGTAGTCTGCAGAGGATTTCAGAAATACACCGAAGTTATGATGCTCTGTAATACCCTCTAATTTTTGTCTATGGGATGGATGGGTACAGTGTTTATCTTACTGCAGAAAATGGGCGAAAGATTACGCAACAGCAGTACTATTCTTTCCATATCCAAGTCCACCCAGAAAACCACGTCTTGAAGTACGGCAGGTTGTTCCAGCAGCTTCTGGTGGGCTGGTACTGCAAAATAGAGACAGAGCGGCTCAAATACATCAGAAGAGAACAACAGTCTCTGCGAGCCGATAGCTACCAGGAACTGCGTGACGCTCTCTTTGCCAATGATGAGGACCCGCAAAGCGTGGGACAGAGAATCGTGCTGCCTTCGTCGTTTACTGGTGGTCCACGCTACATGCATGAGAAACAAAGTGACGCCATGGCCTACATACGCAGGTACGGCTGTGCTGATCTTTTCATCACCATGACGTGCAACCCCAACTGGCCAGAGATCGTCAACAACCTGCTCCCAGGACAGGCTGCACATGATCGCCCTGACATCATGGCCCGAGTCTTCAAACTGAAGCTAAAGAATCTCATGGGCATGCTCAATAAGGGGATCTTTGGAAACATCAGACCAGAGCATGGCTGTACACTGTGGAGTAGCAGAAGCGTGGACTGCCTCATTCCCATATTCTGGTCTGGCAGAATCCAAACAACAAGATACGGCCAAACGACATTGATCTTGCTGTCTGTGCGGAAATCCCAAACTCACAGGAGAGCCCTAAGCTGCACCGTATGGTCATGGCACACATGATCCACGGGACCTGTGGAATCTTCAACCCAAGGAGCAGCTGCATGGACAGAGAGACCAGGCCATGCACTAAAAACTAACCCCCAAGGTCTTCCGAAGGGTCACAGAGCAGGGTTAGGA
>JAMYXO010004710.1:0-16905 GCA_033310375.1 Conus canariensis | reverse complement strand
TTAAAAGTTAGTTCATATGACAATCTGTCTTTTAATGCTCCTTGAAAGTATGGCGCATGCGCTTTTAACAACTCAAAATCCAAGGGTATGGAAAAGCGATTTCCAAACGCATAACTTACAGCTTCATACTTGTTACCGTCTTTAGCATCTTCGGCGTCTATTCTGTGTTTTAGTGCTTCGTTATTTTCGATTCCTTGAAACGCAAGATCGGCCCTTTCATTATCGGTTAGCCATAGATCACAATAGATTAGAAATATGTCTGCATTGTGTAAAGAAAATATTTCTTGCCCCTCAAGTTTTATAGAAATTTTCTTAACGATTGCCCGTCCCAGATTCTGTACAACTGTCCTGTTTGCGTCTGTTGCTGAATCAAGTTCTATTTTAAAAGTAAGCCGTGCAGATCCCGGCACAATCACTTCATCTGCTCCTAGGCCTGGAAATTTGACAGTAAGAATCTGATCTGAATCAATAGTAGATGGATTATTTGGAACAATAATATTCTGTTTATTTCCCTTCACGCCAAAGGGCTCTTTCAGTCTTCTATGCGGGTCAAGAATCGAGCCATATGCTTGTGACATTTTTTTTATAAAACAAAATAAAAAGTTAATTATTTAAAAACATGGCAGAAGAAGATTATGATGTTTTTGATCCTGGAGACGACATGAGTGAAATGACGCCTTTGACACATCCATTACAATCATTGCGGCGTGAATTAACAGAAAGTAAGGTCAAATCATTTTATCAAAGTTTAGGCCAAGAACCTCCCGAATTTATAGACCCTAATGATTTTGAAACAAAAGATGACCATTTGTTTGTGAAAAACGAGCAAGGACAACTTGTTCAGCTTACAACTAAACCAGACCCATCAAAGTTTTTAGCAAAGACTACAATTAGACAAAGGCTCAGTGTGAGCGATCAAAATCGCCTTGGCATTGCTAAACCGCGAAGATTAGACAGTGAGGCAGTTGCTAAACTTCAAAACACACTACAAGAACTCCCAACAGATAACCAAATACAAAACATACCCCTTAAAGATTTAAGCCCAACAGCAGACGAAATAATAGAAACCAGTTTTTCAGAAGCATTAAAAACTATGCACGATCCGCCGCTACCTATGAGAGAAATAACGGCCCTTGATCATGCTTTGAAAAGCATCAGAGGCGAATTAACAAACAATTTAGCAAAACTGGGTGAACTAGATGAGCATATAAAAAGAGAAAAAGAAAAACTAGTTGAGGCTGATGACCACAACTTAGGACCTGGTGTTAAAGAAAGAATAACACAAAGACTAAAAGATCTTGAACAAGAGAGATCAGCAAGACTAGAAGTGCTGTCTACTAACCGAGAACAATTACGAACTCAAGTGAGCAGAATAAGAGAAACTATCCAAAGAATTTTATATGAAGACACAACACTAGCAGAACGAATAAGAACACTGTTTAGAGAGCAAGGCGTCACATTAGCAAGTGTTATAACAGCCTTAGGATTTGCAATAAGTACACTGGTGTTGGCTATTACAGGCGGTGGGGGAGCAGTGCCACCAGGACCACCATCAGATAAATCATGGGTAAAAAAACAACTCGATCACCTTGCAAACTTACTAAAAAAATTAGCCAGTAAAGCAATAGATTCTTTGCCTGGTATAATAGGAGGGATCGTTAGCTGGCTTTTGTCTACTGCAAGTAAAGTAGTTGGCTTTATGGCCGAGCACTTATGGGCATTAGTTGCCTTAATAGTTGGGTTACTCTTTAGTAAGATAAAGACCAAGTAATCCTAGGGCAGTTAATCCAATAACAAGTGCTGTCTTTTCATATTCATGGTCATTATTTCTTGGGGGGATTGAATGGGGGGGTTTGGGGGGCTCGGGGATTGGTGGGGCTTCTTTTTTTATTGCTATTGCTGGCTTAGAATTTATGTCGTTTTTTCCGACCTTCTCTTCTTTACCAGCCACAAGGATTTCATTATTATAGTTTATTATTGTTCCTATCTGAAGTCTGAGGTCAGAAGGCAGCATGTATAAACCAGTGCCAACAGCAAAGTCTACTTTCGATCTTGCGTATTGCAAAACATTTTGGTACCTTTTAATACTTGAAGGCAAATCAATTGCAGAATTAATAGAATCCTCTAAATTTGCTAAATACTGTTTTTGGGCGTCAAAGCCAGTAGAAGGATCAATTATGTTTGATCTCGTTTGTGCTTGCGAACCTAGCAAACACCAAACATAAGTACGAATAGAGTCGTTTATTCGTTCTATTCCCGCTCTAGTTAGACCATTAGAAGTATCCAAAATAAATGTTGTCCATGCTGTTTTATGCTCTTGCTCTATGGACCCGAGGTGAACAGTTGTGCCTGAAGAGAAAGATGTGTAAGGAGGATTCCAATCATAGTTATACTTTCTGTGCACGCCCCAATAATAAAGAGTGCCTAAACCATGATTAAGATCCAACTTTTGTCTAAAGTCTGTCTTTGGGTCAATATCAAATTCGTTACAGATCCTTTCAAAAGCCTTGTAATCTATTCTGTTGCTGAATGGATTAAACGTTTTGTCATTTGGTAATGGCGCTTGCAGTTCAGATAAAATACGTCTGAAGGTGTAATAAAAATGAAATCTATACACTGACCTCACCAAAGGATCAGGATGATTTAAATGATCGGCATACGACACTCCACACCCAGTTGATGCGCAAAACACAGCAAAGTTTAACTGGTTCTGATAAAACTGCATCGGATGACTGAACCACACTTTCGGGATGTAGTCGTTTTTAATAGGGGGGTTAAGATATCTGTTCAATGGAGTACTAACCTTTACTTGAAAGGCGTCAGTCTGAGTCACAGAAATGTCGAGAGTATCAGTTGTTATATCTTTAGGACTGTAGTGCGGCCCAACAGAATATTTTGCATTAGTATATTTGAAAGCACTCATTTTTAAATTTGTTTTAAAAATGTTTGTAACAATAACAACTCAAGACAGTCCTTCGTTTTTAGAATATGCTATTGATAATAACTGCGGAACCCGAAGGGTCGCACTCCATGAAATTTTTTACAAAGTCGTATGGTTTAATATAAGTGAATCCAAGAAGAATAATAGAATTAAAAAATTTGACAATAGTGGAAACTTGGTTAGCCAGTTAACCATACCTGATGGTTATTACGGGTTTTGCTCGCTAAAAGAAGCAATGAGTAACTTCGGCATTACTCTTAAACTTAACAATGCAAATTTGAAAATAATGTTAACATTCGAACCTGAAAAAAACGCAATGTACTTGTTTGATGCAGAGCTAGTTACAATGTTAGGCTTTGCAACTGGCGATAAAGCCATTTATGGTTTTAGAGTTGCACCAGACGAAACTACTTTTGAGGGAAAATATCCGCTCGATCTTGCATTACATTCATTACTCTATGTTCATTTGGACGAGCTGAGCACTGATGAAAACTTATATGATGGAAGGCCCTCAACTGTTTTAAGAGCTCTTCCATCAGGGAAAGCTGCATATTGCGATTATGAAATTATACAATTCCCTAATTTACAGTTTAAAAGATTAGCTTGTGGGAGGGTCAGATCATTTAATATAAAGATCACAGATAAAACAGGGAAAGTCGTGAAATGTGATAACCTGCACATTGTTTTAGAAATAAAATAATACGTTGTTTTAAAAAATGTCACGTGGACCAGACGATTCGGGGGTTACATTAGCGCCTGAGAGGTGTGTAACTTTAGAATTAAAAGACCTTGCAGACGTTGAGGACTTTGAACAAAACGGTGAGATAGGCACTTTATATGGTTTTGAGTACACTAAAGATGGTTATTATAAGCGCAAAGAGGTTGACGACAACAAAAGGTTTCCTAAACTAGAACAACTACGCAATCTAGAAGCAAATAATACAGGTCAGTATGAATATAAAATAGTTCGAAAAACTGACAACAAATGGCACTTAGAACCATATTTAGAATGGGACATAAAATTTGAATTCTTAAGCCCATTTACATTTTTTGACCGTCAAAAAAGTTTCAGAAAAGCATTGAACTCTGGCCCTTTACATGTAAGTCTTATGCCAGAGGACAACAGTCGGAAAGAGATCGAAATAAAGCCGTTTGGGGACAAACAGTACATCCTCCACAGAAGAGAATCGGTTTTAAAGAAAGCTTCTACAAAATTACAGTTCATTCCACGCACAAAATTAGGAGACACGTTCACAATGATATTTAAAATTTCTGTCTTAAAAGATGAGGCAAGAAATGGAGCTGTGGGTGTCAGTGACAACCTTATGGAAGGAATTCTTATTAGCTGGCAAAACTTAGACGTTGACAAACTTAAAGTTACTGTCGTCGTTCTTTACAATGGCGAGGATATTAAGGTCATAACAACAAGCAACAAAATTGATATTAGTTTAAATAGAAACGATCTTACAGAACTGAACTGGATTAATCTTACACATTTGGGCCTTATAGGGTTTTATTATACTAAACAAGTTTTGACAGAGAGTATGATAAAAACAATAACTGGATTAGATTAAATTCTGTTATAAAACTATGGAGCAGACGACTTTGGTGTCAATGTTAAACTTTATGATAAAAACCCCTCATTGTTCATTGATTTGTGGACAGACTGGTTGTGGAAAAACAATATTTGTCCTCGACCTATTACAAACAGTTTATCGTTATAATTTTGATCATATAGTAATTTTCTGCCCAACACTTAAATGGAACAAAGCATATCGCGACAGAAGATTTATATGGACGGATGATGACATATATTTAGTTGATCCTAGCAATAAACTGAGTGAGTGTTTAGAACATTTCTTTAGACAGTTTGAAGGAACTCAGACACTATTTATTATAGATGATTGTTCGGCAGAAAAGGATATAGTCAAAAAAAGAAACACTTTATCAAAACTAGCTTTCAGTGGAAGACATGCTGGGATAAGTGTGTGGATTTTATGTCAAAAATATAACTCAGTTTTAAAAGACTTTAGAGAACAATTAAAGACAGTGGTTTTATTTCACATGAAAGACAGAGACGCATTTGATGAATGTATGCGTGAAAACGATGTTATTGAAAATTCCCAAGAAAAACGAAGGATTAAGCAAAAACTTAAGTCTCAAAAGTTTTCTAAATTAGTGTTAAAAACAGATAATCCTACACATTATGTATGTTTGTAAAGTGTTTACTATTAGAGAACTATAAAATAGGCATTCTGGGTAAGCCGCCGGAGCAGCAGCGAAACCGGCTTTAGCCGGTTGGAGCTGGCGGAGGTGGGTGAGCCAGAATGCCTATTTTATAGTTCTCTTCCCCCTTTATTTTCATTGTATCATGTGTTATTCTGTATTCGTAACTTTAAAGCCTCCTGTCGTCAGCTTCGTCGCATACGTAATCTTAATCTTTCTGAACATACTGTAAGCGCAAGCATGCTGCTACTTGAATTTTGATGTTTTGTAATATTGTTTCCATTTAAAAAATGAATAAATATTGATTGAAAAAAAATCGTACCTTCACCGTCAGTCACCTCCTAGTAGGGTAGCATGGGGCAAAACGCCTAGGTGGGGTCAAACGCCCATCCCCCGTATTTCGGAGAACATGTGATGTAGCAAACCACGTGATACTTGACCTGAATCTTGAACAAAGAAGACGTTTCTGACAGGAGAAAGAGAACTCCCAACTAAACGGTAAGTTTTACAGACTTATTTGTTTCTTTTGGGCTTGTTTTCAGTAATTTCTTATCTGTATTCAGTTTAAGTATATTCATACATGTAACAAATGAAATGGAAAAGCTTTGTATTCATACTGATAAAGAATATTTCAACTCGATGCTAGTGATGCTGGCGCCAGTTTGTTTCCCCTCCTTCCCGCTGTCTGACCGTTCTGTTCACAGTAGGTCAGTCTGGGGGTCAAACGCCCACACCTTCACCGGGGCAAGACGCCTAGGGTGGGCTTTTTGCCCCGTTCATTTGGGCCTTTTGCCCCATACTTGGTTTATCGTAAATTAGGTAAGTGACGACTGGTGAGTGTATGTGTGTGTGAGTGTGTGTGTGTGTGTGTGTGTGTGTGTGTGTGTGTGTGTGTGTGTGTGTGTGTGTGTGTGTGTTGATCCTAGCAGGAAAACGTTCTTCTACATTTGATGAAATAGATACATCAGCAACATCCCCATAGCATTTGGCAACAGTTTGTAGGGTCAAAGTTGTGGGGTGTAGGGAAATAGTACCCCACAAATTGTCGCTACCGCACAACCCCGGCAAAAGCTATGACATAGTACCTCACAACCCCAGGTAACCAAACACACACGCACACCACACCACACACACACACACACACACACACACACACACACACACACACAGATCAGCCTGCTCTCGTTCTCTGCCAGTCAGGAGATAAGGAGATGACGTCATTTGTGCGCATGCTTTCTGTGAACAGAAGTAAATTATAGCGTCGGGGGCGTCATTGTTGAAACAATGTCAACGATGATTCAAAAGATATGTTTGTGTCTTTTTTATTTTGTTACTTGTGTGGCATATCAATTTATTTTCATCATTGTTGTCAGGAAGCAAAATACTGAAAAGAGAAGGGAAAATTTTGGAATTTAGGCATGCGCTGTTCAATATTCAAGCAGGCTGGGAAACTAAATGCAGTTGTCTACTCTTCTTGAGTTTTTGGTCTTATTTGCTTGCCGCTTGCACCTCTTTCTCTTCTGGATGATCTTAGTAGCTAGGCAACGTGCTCCTTTGAGAATCACAGTTACTTACATAATTAATGCTTTATTAGCCAGCTTTACCATGCATTCAAAAGGTGCAAACTATGAACCTAATCTACACCGCCCGTTTCCCGCCAACTCTATAGTAGATTTGTATTCTTACGTGTGTTTACACTATCGCACAAGCAGTTTTGTGTTCTTATTTGGTTGGGGTTGTTTGGGATGTTACTGAGAAGTATTTGGGGATGTTATGGATTTATTTGATTAATTGTGGGATGTTACTAAATAAACTCGGTAGCTAACAACTGGCTTAGATTTATATGTACCGTGCATATATCTAATTCAGTCAACACAGCGACATATACATTCTGAGGTGATAGCCCAGAATAGGCAAGTAACTGCTGAAGAAGAAGAAGAAGAAGAAGAAGAAGAAGAAGAAGAAGAAGAAGAAGGAGAAGAAATAATGAAGTTAGTGATGTTGCTTACAGCCCAGTCAGCCGGAAAGGGCCATATCAGGGCTGTTACCACACTGAAGTCAACCAAAAACAAATCGACAGCAGCAGCAGCAGCAGAAGAAGAAGAAGAAGGAGAAGAAGGAGAAGAAGAAGAAGAAGAAGAAGAAGAAGAAGAAGAACAAGAAGAGACAGGGGCAGAGAGAGCATATCGTCCACTCGAACAGAGAGTTGAGGCTGAAAATGAACCAGCGTGAAGGTAATGTGATAGTGTGAGACGTTAGAGAAAGTTTTTCATACACGTTCACAAATATACTAGACAGAGCATAGAGCTAGGCAGAATATGCTACAACATTCTGTCAGTGAACAGGCATTAGAATTCACAAATGTATTTATTTTACTACTAATTTAAAAGATGTTCCAAAGAATTATGATTTTTAACTAAGACCTTCCCTATCTACACTAATAAAAACAAAAACACAAAAAAGAAGCCGCATTCCTCTAGAATCACTATGGCCTAGCCCAAAGGCCGAGAGGCCTAGCAACACCCTCCCCGAATCAGAGGATGCCAGGGATTTGAGAGAGCCCGAATGTCCCACTATATAAGAATAATATAGCTTGTTTCCCCGAAGACGGTGTATGGCTGCCTTAATGGCGGGATACAAAACGGCCATACACACAAAACTCCACTCCCTTTGTTGAGCAGATGGGATTAATACTTGCCTGTCTATACAGGGAATGTCCGCAGGAGTATCAGCCTGCGTACGCAGAAGAAGAAGATATAGCTTGTGACTGGATTTATGTTGAATAACCCTACTGATCGATGGAATAACATGTTTTGATGCTTCTGACTTTTGGAGCTGGAGGAGGAGAAATGCTGGACCTATCCACCCTGGGACTCGTTGATGGTGTTTACATGTGTTATGGAAGAACTGTTGGCTGACCAGTGTCGTTTACCTGGGTTTGGGTGGGGGTGGGGGTGGAGGGGTTATGGAAGGTTGGAGGTGTTTCCACCCGTTGAACTGGGGGACATGCTGTTTTACCGATTGTGGGACAGTTAGAAGTGATCGCAGGCCTTAACTATCAGGACGCTTTAAGGTCCAACGTTTGTCCATGGGCAGCAGCAATGACCGTTATTCTTCATTTACAGTCCTGTGGTTCAGAATCGAGGCGTAGTGTGTGTGTGTGTGTGTGTGTGTGTGTGTGTGTGTGTGTGTGTGTGTGTGTGTGTGTGTGTGTGTGAACATATCCCCTGTTAATATCATTCTGTGATACTGGCATCACGCTTACAAACTTCTGATCGAGTGGACCTTCCGCCATTTGGCTGATCTCGCTTTTCAACTTGTGAGGTAGGTGTTTTATAATTCATTTTGCATCCTGCTCATTGAAACGTACATTGTAAATCTCTATGGTCATAAACTTAAATTCCTGTCATAAAGAGAACTATGTAACAGATGAAGTTTCGATCTTGGAGCAGACTGCAGTGATTGATTTAGTCGGAGCACTGTGATACACATGGTAAAAATGACTGTTCTTGACGTGACACAAATGACAAAAACAGGAACATGGGGATATTCACACAGTAACGAACTTATCGCATGTATGAAATCTTCATTCCTTCCTTTCTCATTTCCTTCCGTTTTCATTAGCCGCAGGGCAGAGCTGGTAACAAAGACGTCCTTAATATTAACCTGTGCGTTCCCACAGTCGGCAGTACAGCCATTTCTAAAGATCTTATTGGGCTGTTTTCGCAGCTTTGACACTACGAAGTGTGTAAAGAACACATTTCTATACACCACAATAATACTGCAGTCTCAGAAAACACTCGAGTATGTCTTTTTCCCCGTGACAGAATGAATAGAAATAGCCATGCGTGTTTGGCCAGCGCTCAGCGTGATTTGTGTGTCTTCTTCACTGAATGGAAGCTCAGTATTGAAATTTGGCTTGCATTCACAGTCAGCCACTCCTGAACATATATTCCCTCTGTTTCATGCTCACAATGTTTAGGTGAACCACAAGCCCACCCCATCCTCTCTTTCTCATATATCCGCGTGTATGCATGCGTAAATTCATGTATGTTCATACCTACACAAACACAGGAACACACACACACACACACGTGTGTGCCCACTCATTTGTGTGTGTGTGTGTGCGTGCGCGCGCGCGCGCACACACACACACACACACACGTACACACACACATACACACACACACACACACACCTCTACAATTTATTCAGGAATGAATGCTGAACAACATTCAAAACACAGTTTCATCTTCTGACAGAAAAAAGGTGGGAAATAGCATTGATTTGACAAAACTACACACATTGCATTCAACGCCGCAGCACAGCCAGATCCGTTTTACACTAGCGAACAGACACGTGTGTGCACCTATGATGTATACACATACATCCCAACACACACATGTTTGCATACAAGAATACACGCACGCACACACACACACGCACACACACATACACACACACACGCGCGCGCGCGCGCGCGCGCGCGCGCGCACCAACTTCAACAAGAGGATCAGCGATAACAATGCACACCCACACACACACACGCCCACACACGCCCCCCCCCCCCCCCACACACACACCACACACTCACACACGTGCGTGCATTCAGGCACACACACACTAGAACTTCAACAACACACATGCACATGCACACACACACACAAACACATACACATGCACGCCCGCGCGTGCGTACGTGCGCACGCACGCACACGCATACACACACGCGTGCACGCGCGAGCGTGCGCACTTATAAGCTTGCACACATACATCTAAAAGAGTACGGTTTCGCCGTACTGACATACAGCCGGTGAAACGCATCACAACTGGTTTGAATATCAGTAGCATGATATGAGTGGTCTATTAATCAATACCAGATTTCTACATGTGTGGATGTGTGCAGGCATACACATACTGAGATAAAGAGGCAAGTTGAATCACATGCATGGAAGCTTATTACATTTGCAAAATGTCCTATACATGTCGTAGATACCAGTTAGCTTACATGTACACAACAAATATTACAAAGATTCGGGCTGCTTTCCCCAGGGACAGCGCGTCACAGTAGCACAGCGCCACTCTTTTTTTCCTGTATGCTTGTGGATATGTTTTCCTGCAGATGTGTGTTTTGCTACAGAATTTTTCCAGGTACAACTCTTGTTGCCATGGGTTCTTTTACGTGCGTTGAGTGCATGTTGCACATACGACCTCGGTTCATCGTCTCATTGAACAACTCATTATTTTGATTTGACTTTTTAAAAAGTTGACTTTTCTACTTCGATATGTCAATAGCAAAATGCAAAGAAATACACGTATGTAAAACTTCTCAAAGTATTATTGTGTTTCAAAGGCTTTATAGCTGCTATAGACACGAAAGAGCTCTGCTGAGAGACAAAGCATCCAGTTTAAGAATAAGATTTCATTTGTGAAAATAATTCAATTAAAGCTATGGGTATATGAAATTATTAACATTACCTGCGTAGCTTTCCTTTTGTTTTGCTTTTGTGAATATCAATGAAACTTTTGTAAATTTCAAAACTACCAAATATTTAAAAAGAGATAAATGATTCTATCTCTCTACATTTGGATTTTATAGCAGCACCGTAATCACATTGTTTGTAAGAGCAGGGTTGACCTCATAGCTGGTAATAAGTAGCTTTCATTGGCAGCTCAACAAACGCAGCCATAGAAGAAAGAGAAGCGAAGTTTCAAACGATCTAGGACTAGGAGCCAATTACTATCAAATACTTTAAATCTGAACATGATGTGCGAATATTTTCTGTGCTAGACTTATGGGGTACCCTCTAGAAAATAATAAATATTCATTATGCATAATACTTCATAATGGTGGCCAAACTGTTTCTCTTAATTTTACTGCTGACCACTGTTATTATTATCAACACCCCCTATAGATACAGTAAAAACCAACAAGACATGAATCTGAAAGGAGTTATGGCAGCATTATTGTTCACAATGTATACCCCATAATGATGCTCTTCATTTTTTTCCGAAAAAATACCTCACAACCTAACCGTGTGTGTGTGTGTGTGTGTGTGTGTGTGTGTGTGTGTGCGTGCGTGCGTGCGTGCGTGCGTGTGTGTGTGTGTGTGTGTGTGTGTGTGTGTGTGTGTGTGTGTGTGTGTGTGTGTGTGTATGCCTGAGCATGCGTGTTTCTATGAATATATGCATCTGAGTGTCGAGGTATGTATGCTTGTATGGAACCAGTTTTGTGGTAACGACAATACTGAAAGTGTTGCTTACGTTTTTTTGTTTTTGTTTTTTTTTTTTTTTTTGCAGATGAAAATGGTGAGACACTATCAAAGGAAATCTGAGAGGAGCAAGTATAGCCAGCACAACTTGCGAGCAGCACTGAAAGCCATCTCTGAGGGAATTCCCCTGGTTCGAGCAGTAAAGAGTTGGTGTTCAAGTATAGCCAGCACAACTTGCGAGCAGCACTGAAAGCCATCTCTGAGGGAATTCCCCTGGTTCGAGCCAGTAAAGAGTTTGGTGTTCCTGCACGTACTCTTCGGCGTCACAGGGACCGTCAGGTGACTGAACCTGGAACGCTGAATTTTGGAAGATATCGCAGTGGCCTGCCGTCTGACGCGGAGTCACAGCTGAAGACCCATGTTCTAGAAAGGCATGTGGCAGGTTGGGAAAGCCACGAGTGCTGAACGTGGAACTTTGATGACGGTCGTGTGTGCCTGCAGCGCAGCAGGCGTCTTTCTGCCACCTGTGTCTATTTTTCCTAGGAAACGAATGGTAGACACACTCCTGAAAGACGCACCACCAGAAGCGGATGGACAGATTCTGAACTGTTCTTAAAATGGCTCTATCATTTCGCCATGGTCACTGGTTGCTCTCGCCATAACCCTCACCTCATTCTGCTGGACGGACACCATAGCCACAAGACTCTGGAAGCAATAGAGTTTTGTCGAGAGCATAGAATAGAACTGCTAACTCTGTCCTGTCACAGCAGACACAAACTACAACCGTTCGACAGACCCTGTTTTCAAGCCTCTGAAGAGTGCTTTCAACGCTGAAGCTGACAGTTGGATGGTGTCAAATCCAGGACGACGGATCTCAATCTATGACATGGCTGGTCTTTCTGGAAAGGCCTTCCTGAGGACAGCTTTGCCTGAAAGAGCCGTCCACGGCTTCAAGACCTGCGGTCTGTGGCCGTTTGATCCCAACGCCTTCACTGACGCCGACCATGAAGGGGCACTGGTAACAGATGAGAAAGAAGAGGAGCCCTCCAATCACAAATGACCAGAAACAACAGCTGACGCCTCCAGTGAGAACATTTCCCTTTCCACCAGCCACCCAGTGCAGACTGTTCAACAGACGACTTTCCAGCAGAAAACGAAACCTCTACCAGACTGTTGCCAGATGAAGAACTACATGTGTGACCACTACAATGATTATGCCCACCATCAATGCTGATCTACCTGCATGGCTGTGTTATTTCGCCTTGGAAAAATGGATCACTGCCATGGCAGAGCCGTCCTCCCTGCCTGGGGAGTTGGAGATCATAGCAGCCAGCAAAGTTCTCAACAGGTCCGTTGTGGTGACAGATAACCAGCACCAGGTGGTACAACGGTATGGAAACTCCACAAATCATCCACTCGCACCACACCTGACCGTCCAGTTTACCCGCGTTGGCCACGATGTTGGCCACCACAATTGTGATCTGCCTCAAGTTAGAGAACCATCAACGCATACGGAAGAACCAAACACCCCGACTACGGCCGCATCTTACCTTCACTCTCCAGTCCAAAAGGAGCAGCTCTCTGCCTCAGCAACCTCTGAGGGTATAAAGGAAACCATCCACGGCTTATCCCCTCTTCCAAAGCTGCCAGTGAAGAGGCCAAGATCGAGAAAAACAGAGTCTGCAGCACTGCTGACCTCATCGCAATGCAAAGCTGCTCTGGCAGAAAAGCATGCAGAGAAGAAATCAGCCAAAAAACAATCGTGGAAACAGATGGGCAAGGCCAAGACTGGACAGGAGAGAAAGAAAACGCCAGCGACAGCTGAGGAAAATACTAGTGAGGAAGAGGAGGACTGGCCCTGTATCATCTGCTGTGAACCACACAGTTGCACCAGACCAGAAGTGTGGGTCGAATGCCAGTCCTGCCGTCACTGGGCCCATGAGGAATGCACTGAAGGACTTCCTACATTCATCTGCCCCAACTGTTATTCAGATGACTGATCTGTCGGACATGATACTAACAGCTGAAGGACATGATAGCTGTACAAAACATGCATATAATTCCTTCAACTATTTGGTGGCGGCAGATTTTAATGGTTTCGCGTAAGTTTTACTTGTGTGGCAAAACGCCTGCACTCATGGGGCTAAACGCCTACTATGGGCAAGAAGGCCAAATTTTGTTTTTCATTTTTCACCTACCAGCACTTTTCTTTTATTTGTATCAATTTGTGTCAGTGGCAGTTTGTAGCATAGGCATTTCTCCAGAGTCTGAGCCTACTTGCATTTCTCTGTGCCTTCAACAAGGAAAGTTGCAGCGTTTTTTGCTTAAGCGTTTTACCCCATGCTACCCTACTGTCAGAACGAATGTGAAAAAAAAGTCTTGACACTTAAATTTCTGGAAAAAGAAGAAATAACAGCACCACTTCGATACTACATCTTTTACAACAAAGTTGGGCCTACTAGAAACTAGAAAATCTCATGTTATGTGTACACAGCAGCACCACTTCGATACTACATCTTTTACAACAAAGTTGGGCCTACTAGAAACTAGAAAATCTCATGTTATGTATACAAAAGTGTGAACAAAAACGTGAACACAGCAGACTTCGCACCAGGGCTCGCTGCTTTCCAGATATATGGGACCCAGCAACACCAAAGCGAACAATATTAACAATGACTGTGGCGGTCTATCTCTGCTTCCATTCCACAAAATGCATCTATAACTGCATAAATATTAGAAGACAAAAAAATATGGTTTATTTCCAAACATGTGTGTCACACACACACACACACACACACACACACACACACACACACACACACACACACACACACACACACACACACACACATCACATGCACACTCTAACTAACACACACACACACACGCGCGCGCTGTAAAGGGAATAAAAACAGATGGTTAAAAAAGAAAAACAGGGTGCCGGTGTCGTATAGTAGAAAGAAACTCGTGGAGAGCGTGGCAGGAGAGAGTCCTCAGAAGAGAAGCCCCCTTCAAGCAAGTGTTTCGGCCCTTATCTCCTGACACTCTAGGGGGGTTGGGCCACACCCGGTTCATGACTCCGGATGTCCCTCTGCTGCCCCTTTTTTTCCCATCTTGGGACGAGCCATGGCTGGGATTCGAACCCATGACCCTCTGGACATGCTCATTTTCCACTTAATGACTCGCGCTTTAACCACTGAGCCACAGGGACACCTGATATTTGTAGGGAAATTAAGCCTTATGAAGTTCACTTTTGTTCCTCCTTGACCAGATCCAGCTTGAACACCTCTCTGCCGCTTCTGCCATTGCTTTCAGGGCTCTGGTTTTTTCCTTCCCTGCAACTGAGAGCTGTTTCATGAGGCTGTATGCAGACGTTCCTACAAACCCCCTAGCTCCAATTTCTGCAGTGAGGACTTTGACCTGATAGCTTTCTCTCCTCAGGCTGTTTGCCAGATCAGCATACTTTTCAGTCTTGTAGATTTGAGCTGCCTCCATTCTGTTCTCATATGGCACCGTGAGCTCGATCATGATCAGCTGCTTGGTTGACTTAGAGTGGACTACTATGTCTGGTCTCATGCCACTCTTGCTGATGATCTCTGGGTGACTCTTCCATTCTGGGAGGTCTGCAGTGCACTCCCAGTCATCTGCCCCGTCCAGCAGACTCTGCCTGCATGTTTCGAGTGGCACTGTTGTTCTTGGCCATGATTTGCTGCCTCCTGCCGTGAAGAATGTTGCGGGTGCTTTTGGAGTCCTGATTTTCCCTTTTGTGGTGTTGGTACTAGCCCAGACTACTTGTACAATTTCTTTGAGCACTTGGTTGTGCCTCCATGTGTACCTTCCTTGAGCCAGGGCTACTTTACATGAGCTTAGGACATGCTCCACTGTTTGTTTTTCATGGCAGAGGGGGCATGCAGGATCGTCTGTTTTCCCCCACTTCACCAGGTTTGCATTTGAGGGCAGAAGGTCATATGCAGATCTGAGAATGAAGCTGATCCTGAGAGGGGCCATGTGCCAAATGTCATTCCAAGTGAGACTTCTTTGGAGTGCATTCTCCCACGTTGTCCATTGCCCTTGCTGGCTCTGCTGGACTGCTTTTTGGAGTCTTTTTTGGTCTTCTTCTTTTCTCATCTCCTGAATCATCATGTCTCTTTTGGCTTTTCCTTTGGCCTTTGACCACCATTCAGTTTTGGTCACCCCCAGTCCCTGTCTGTTGGTCTGTGTGTGTCCTGTTATTTCTCTGATCTTGAGACTTTCTTTTGCAGAATCCATCGCCTCTTGAACTTTCCATTTTCTGCCTGTCTTCAGCTGGGGCTTAATTGCTTCTACCACCTTGTCTCCTGAGTCCTCCAGCATGCTTTGAAGTCTGATCTTCCCTGCTTTGTATTCCTCCAGGATGGATTTCAGAGGTAGTTTCAGCTTTGCTTGGCGACAGTACAGCGCTATGTCAGTCAGACAGGGTGGGACACCAAGCCATTTCCTTGTGAACTTGTTGATTTTGGCTTCCATTGCCTCCACTATGCTGGTGCAGATGTCGTATATCATCAGAGGCCATAGGAGCTTTGGTATCAGCATGAACTGTAGACACCAGACCTTGTATTTGCCAGGGAGCCCACACTGGTCAATGGTCTCCAAGCCTTCCTCCGCCATCTGCTTGGTTTCTTTTGCTCTTTGTGTGTCTTTCAGCGTATCATCATACCATCTTCCAAGGCTCTTGACTGGTTCTTCTGTGACTGTTGGAATGGCCTGGTTGGCAACACTGAAGACCACAGATCCGGCCACTTTTCCTTTCCTCAGTGAGAGACTCCGTGATTTCTTTGGCTTGAACTTCATTCTGGATGAGGCAACTATGTCGTCCAGCCTCTCCAGCACATGACGTGTCTCGTCTTCTCTGGATGAAATCACTGTAGTGTCATCCATGAAGGCCTTGAGAGGAGGCATCTTGTATCCATCGCCAAGGTCTGTTTGTCTCGCGTTGTTTGTTGCTGCTTTCAAGATGAGTTCCATTGCCAGCACGAACAGTATTGGGGAAATTGCACAGCCCATTGCAATACCCACTTCCAAGTTGATCCAGTCTGTTGTGTACTCCTTGGTAGAGAACCGCATTGAGAAGCCATTGAAGTACTTCTTGAGCATGTCGCGGATGTTCTTTGGCACATGGTACATCTCAAGAGCCAACTGTATCATCTCATGGGGCACAGATCCATATGCGTTTGCCAGATCAAGCCACACTACGTCCAGGTCTCTCTTTTCTGTTTTTGCTTTTTGGATTGCGTCCCAGATCATTGTGGCGTGTTCTACACAGCCCGCCACGCCTGGGATGCCACCTTTCTGGACTGACACATCCAAGTACTTGTTTTCCATCAGGTACTTGGTCAGCCTTGCTGCCATGACAGAGAAGAAGATTTTCCCTTCGACGTTCAGTAGTGATATTGGCCTGAACTGGCTAATGTCACTTGAGTTTTGCTCTTTGGTGATGTACACACCATCTGCCGTCATCCACTGGCCGCTGATCTTCTGGTTTCTCCA
>JAMYXO010004709.1:7500-16909 GCA_033310375.1 Conus canariensis | reverse complement strand
TAAAGACCGCCTTAAAACAAAAAAAGAATGGGGCTAAAAGGCCAAACACAAAAGCCCCCCCCCCCCCCCCCCCCCCCCCAAATAGCAAAGGCGGGGGTGGTGGAGGGACTAAAAAACAATGATAATAACGAAATAATAAACATAATTACAACACGCATAATAACAAACTGAATAATCATAACCATGACCATTATGGCCCTTTGCTTTCGGCTGGGCTATAAGCAACATTACCTTACCTTCCACACTCTGTCCTGGGGCATCTGTTGTCCCTTTTCCACACTCTGTCCTGGGGCATCTGTTGTTCCTCTTCCACACTCTGTCCTGGGGCATCTGTTGTCCCTCTTCCACACTCTGTCCTGGGGCATCTGTTGTCCCTTTTCCACCTTCTATTCTGGGCATCTGTTGTCCCTCTTCCACCTTCTGTCCTGGGGCATCTGTTGTCCCTATTCCACTTTCTGTCCTGGGGCATCTGTTGTCCCTCTTCCACCTTCTGTCCTGGGGCATCTGTTGTCCCTCTTCCACCCTCTGCCATGGGGCATCTGTTGTCCCTTTTCCACCTTCTATTCTGGGCATCTCTTGTCCCTCTTTCACCTTCTGACCTGGGGCATCTGTTGTCCCTCTTCCACTCTCTGTCCTGGGGCGTCTGTTGTCCCTCTTCCACCTTCTGTCCTGGGGCATCTGTTGTCCCTCTGTCCTGGGGCATCCATTGTCCCTCTTCCACCTTCTGACCTGGGGCATCTGTTGTCCCTCTTCCACTCTCTGTCCTGGGGCGTCTGTTGTCCCTTTCCACCTTCTGTCCTGGGGCATCTGTTGTCCCTCTGTCCTGGGGCATCCGTTGTCCCTCTTCCACCTTCTGACCTGGGGCATCTGTTGTCCCTCTTCCACCTTCTATTCTGGTCATCTGTTGTCCCTCTTCCACTTTATATCCTTGGGCATCTGTTGTCTCTCTTCCACCTTCTGTCCTGGGGCATTTGTTGTCCCTCTTCCACCTTCTGACCCGGGGCATTTGTTGCCCCTCTTCCACACTGTCCTGGGGCATTTGTTGTCCTTCTTCCACACTGTTCTGGGGCATCTGTTGTCCCTCTTCCACCTTCTGACCTGGGGCATCTGTTGACCCTCTTCCACCTTCTGTCCTGGGGCATTTGTTGTCCCCCTTCCACACTGTCCTGGGGCATCTGTTGTCCCTCTTCCACCTTCTCTCCTGGGGCATGTTGTCCCTCTTCCACACTCTGTTCTGGGGCATCTGTTGTCCCCCTTCCACACTCTGTCCTGGGGCATTTGTTGTCCCTCTTCCACCTTCTGTCCTGGGGCATCTGTTGTCCCTCTTCCAACTTCTGTCCTGGGGCATTTGTTGTCCCTCTTCCACACTGTCCTGGGGCATTTGTTGTCCCTCTTCCACACTGTCCTGGGGCATTTGTTATCCCTCTTCCACCTGTTTCTGGGGCATTTGTTGTCCCTCTACCACACTCTGTCCTGGGGCATCTGTTGCCCCTCTCTCACATTCTGTCCTGGTGCATTTGTTGTCCCTTTTCCACACTCTGTCCTGGGGCATCTGTTGTCCCTCTTCCACCTTCTGGCCTGGGGCATCTGTTGTTCCTCTTCCACCTTCTGACCTGGGGCATCTGTTGTTCCTCTTCCACCTTCTGTCCTGGGGCATTTGTTGTCCCTCTTCCACCTTCTGACCTGGGGCATCTGTTGTCCCTCTTCCACCTTCTATTCTGGTCATCTGTTGTCCCTCTTCCACCTTCTGTCCTGGGGCATATGTTGTCCCTCTTCCACCTATCCTGGGGCATCTTTTGTCCCTTTTTGTACTCCCCGTTCTTATAGAACGGGGAGTACTTTAGAATGGGAACGAAGAAATGCTGTCCGTGTGTGTGTGTCCGTCCGTCCGTGGTCAAAATGTGTTCCACTCGCTCCTGACAAAACTACTGGGCCGATCTTTCTGAAAATTTGTAGGTATGTTCATTATGGGCCACGGATGATGCCCGATGTTTTAGTTTACCGCTATAGCCTACTAACGGCTGTAAGGGCCGTTACAGTTTTTCTTCTTTATGGAATATCTCAGAAAGTACTTGGCCGATCTTTGTAAAAATGAGCAGGTACGTTCATTATGGGTTACAGATGATGCCCGATGTTTTAGTTTACCCCGTTATAGCCGTTACTAACGGCTGTAACGGCCTGTAACGGTTTTTCTTCTTTATGGAATATCTCGGAAAGTACTTGGCCGATATTTCTGAAAATTTGTAGGTATGTTCATTATGGTCACAAATAATGCCCAATGTCTTAGTTTACCGTTATAGCCGTTATTAACGGCTGTAACGGCCTGTAACGGTTTTTCTTCTTTATGGAATATCTCAAAGTACTTGGCCGATCTTTGTAAAAATGAGCAGGTACGTTCATTATGGGTCACAGATGATGCCTGATGTTTTAGTTTACCCCGTTATAGCCGTTACTAACGGCTGTAACGGCCTGTAACGCTTTTTCTTCTTTATAGAATATCTCAGAAAGTACTTGGCCGATCTTTCTGAAAATTTGTAGGCGTGTTCATTATGGGTCATGAATAATGCCCGATGTTTTAGTTTACCGTTACAGCCGTTACTAACGGCTGTAACGGCATGTAACGGTTTTTCTTCTTTATGGAATATCTCAGAAAGTACTTGGCCGACCTTTATGAAAATTAGCAGGTATGTTCATTATGGGTCACAGATGATGCCCGATGTTTTAGTTTACCCCGTTATAGCCGTTGCTAACGGCTGTAACGGCCTGTGAGTTTTTTCTTCTTTATGAAATATCTCAGAAAGTACTTGGCCGATCTTTCTGAAAATTTGTAGGTATGTTCATTAATGGTCACGGATGATGCCCGATGTTTTAATTTACCGTTAGAGCCGTTACTAACGGCTGCAATGGCCTGTAACGGTTTTTCTTCTTTATGGCGTATCTCAGAAAGTACTTGGCCGATCTTTCTGAAAATTTGTAGGTATGTTCATTATGGGTCACGAATAATGCCCGATGTATTTGTTTACCATTAGAGCCGTTACTAACGGCTGTAACGGCCTGTAACTTTTTCTTCTTTATGGCATATCTCAGAAAGTACTAGACCGATCTTTCTGAAAATTTGTAGGTATGTTCATTATGGGTCACGAATAATGCCCGATGTTTTAGTTTACCGTTATAGCCGTTACTAACGGCTATAACGGCCTGTGACGGTTTTTCTTCTTTATGGAATATCTCATGAAGTACTTGGCCGATCTTTGTGCAAATTAGCAGGTATGTTCATTATGGGGTCACGGGTAATGCCTGTTTTTTTAGTTTACCCCGTTATAGCCGTTACTAACGGCTGTAAAGGCCTGTAACGGTTTTTCTTCTTTATGGAATATCTCAGAAAGTACTTGGCCGATCTTTGTGAAAATTAGCAGGTATGTTCGTTATGGGACACGGATGATGCCCGATGTTTTAGTTTGTTACAGCCGTTACTAGTGGCTGTAACGGCCTGTAACGGTTTTTCTTCTTCATGGAATATCTCAAAGTACTTGGCCGATCTTTGTGAAAATTAGCAGGTATGTTCACTATGGGTTACGGATGATGCCCGATGTTTTAGTTTAACGTTATAGCCGTTACTAACGGCTGTAACGGCTCATAATGGTTTTTGTTCTTTTTGGAATATCTCAAGTACGTGGCCGAACTTGCTGAAAATGTGTAGGCATGTCCCTTATGGGCGACGGATGATGCCCGACGTTTTAGTTTATCGTTGTAGCCGTTACTGACGGCTGTAACGGCCCATAATGGTTTTTCTTTTTTATGGAATGTCTCAGAAAGTACTTGGCCGATGTTTCTGAAAACTTGTAGGTATGTTCATTATGGGTCACGGATCATGCCCGACGTTTAATTTACCTTTATGGCCGTTACTAACAGCTATAACGACCCTTAACGGTTTTTGTTTTTTATTGAATATCTCAAAGTACGTGGCCGATCTTTCAGAAAATTTGTAGGTATGTTCATTATGGGTCACAGAGATGCCCGATGTTTAAGTTTACCGTTAAAGCAGTTACTAACGGCCCATAATTCTTCTTGTTGGAAAATCTCAAAGTTCCCGGATGATAATTCTGAAAATTTGTATGTTCATTATAGGTCACAGATGATGGCCGATGTTTACCAGAATAGCCATTACTAACGGTTACACCAGCCCAAGACGGTTTATTCCTTTTTGTGGAATATATCACGCGTATTCAGGATAAACTGGGAGTATGTTTATATGCTTTGCATCTTGTTTTTTTTTTTTTTTCTTTTTTTTTTTTTTTTTGCACCCCGTTGTATCATCTTTATTGAATTCTAGATGACCATTCTCCCCCCCCCCCCCCCCCCCCCTCCTGGCGATGTTTGAAATTGGTATTGTACTGAACGAATGTAGGGCTGTGTTTTGAAAATAAGAGTAGTATTCTGACCATAGGTTCTTGTGCGGTGCGTGTTTTGTTGTCTGACTCTCGCTCTCAAAAGTTTGGATGCGTGTACGACTTTTCCCCTACACACACCCACACCATACGAACATGAATAGCCAGGCAACACACGAGTTAGATTTTTTTTCTTTTTTTTTTAATATGCTGCCTGAACCATCAATATGAATTGTTACAAAATCAGTAGATGCTACTGCATAGTATACAGATCAGTTCACGTCAGTTAAGACATCAATACATAAGACACTTCAATCATCGGATATCACCCTCCGGGGGTTGCAACCTTGCCGTGGTCGGAGGGCTTGCGTGGTCCAGTGATCTTTTAGGCTTTGCTGACGGGGGCATCAATACTCGACTAGATGGTTAGTTGTTGTCAATGCTTCTAGGCCTGTATAGCCAAGCTGCTGACTGGCCAAGCATTACGTGGTAGGAATTGATGCCCCTGGTAGGGTCTCCCATGTCAGAAAGGTTAGGAGTGAGGGCCCAGACAAATAGTAACCCACCTTTTTCCTATTCTGTCTTCTGCCTTTCTTAACGGTTCTTTTCTTTCTTCGTCTCCCTTTCAAGCCTTCTTTTGCACACTCTTTTTCTCTCTGTGGTCTAATTAAGATCCGCCGCGTTCGCCGTGCGGTGCGACCTGTGACGGAGGGGGATGAGATCCTGGTGATTGAGAGGGCCAACGCCCTCAACACATCACTTTGGCTCGGACCTCTCCTAGACAGGAGGTACACTCTGGCCCGCGTGTACTAATCGGCTCCCCCTTCTTGGGGCTGGGTCAAGACAGGCAGTTCTCCCGCTGGCCAAGTTAACCCCTGCAGTGCTCGGCTCTCTGTTCCCGGGAGTTGAGCATGATCAGGGGGGATAGGGGTAGTGGCATTCTGTTTGTCGTATATCTCTCCTGAAGCCTGGAAGGGGTCAAGACAGTGATTTCTTGGCCCTGGCCCCTTAGTTGGACTCCAAGGTGGGTGGGTAAGGGAGAGACGAAATATAATTAAACTAAACATGGCTTCTTCAAAAATCATCCCCCCCAAAAAAGAAGAGGAAGGCAGCAGCCCCTATTTCAGGGGATTTCGAATCGGACAGTGACTCAGATATAGAGATAAGAGAGAGGACAGGTTTTTGGGCTTCCTGGCTCGTGATAGAAGGGACGGAGCAGGAAAAGCCCATTTCAGCTCTGAGTCCTTTTGCGATCCAGAAGGGCTTCCAAGGTCTAGCGGGTGACCCTCAGTCCGTGAAAAGGCTACGGAACGGATCATTCCTCGTCCAGTGCAGATCGAAAAAACAATCGGAACAGCTGTTGAAGGCAAAAAAGCTCGTGGACAGAGAGATTCGGGTGACTCCCCATAAGCAATTGAATTCATCCAAGGGAGTTATTCGGTGCCCGGATTTGAAAGGTGTCTCGGAAATGGAGATCAAGACAGAACTTGCATCCCAAGGTGTGACAGAGGTGCATAGGGTGACAGTCAAAAAAGGTGCAGAAAGAGTGCCCACCAACACCCTCTTTCTGACATTCTGCAACCCTGTGCTGCCTCAGGTCATTAAAGTAGGGTACCTAAATGTCCGTGTGCAATTGTATGTCCCATCCCCGTTGAGGTGTTTCAGATGTCAGAAATTTGGACATGTCAGAGATCGCTGTTCTGGGGAGGAGGTGTGTGGTATTTGTTGCAAGGCAACCCATGATGGGCCATGTAAAGACCCGGCTCATTGCGCAAACTGCGGTGGCGACCACCCCTCCTCTTCACGCAACTGCCCTGTCTGGATCCAGGAGTCCAACATTCAGAAAGTTAAAACAGAAAAGATCTCATTTTTTGAGGCACGTAAGCAGGTTGTTGGCAGTCAGACACCAACAGCGTCTTCATATGCTTCAGCAATAAAGAAAGTAACGACCCGTTCAGTCTGCTGCCAGACTGATGAATTTATTTTCTCAAAGACATTACAAGGAAGACCGTTAAGCTCGGGTGGAAGCAAGTCCACCACCTCCCAACCCAAAGTGGGTGCCCCTGGTGGAGGCAAACAATCCGCCACCCCTCAGACTGCCCAGCAGTCTACTCCATCTGCTGCTGGGCAGATGAAAAAGCCAGGCCTCACGCCTCGAACTTCCTCGAGCAGTGCCCGTGCGGGCAAGGGAGTTCAACCAAGTGTGGAGATGGTGGAGATGAGGAAGAAACCTCCACCATCTCCAAAATCCAGACCTTCTTCACCTGTGGGCAAGTCTGCCAGCAGGTCTGAAGACCCAAACAGTCCAGTGAAACTAAGCAATAAATTTGCTCCACTGAACGCAGACGATGACGAGGAGATGACTTGAATTCTCTCCTGTTCATCCTCTGCACCATGGATAGTAGTAAACTAATCCATTGGAATATCCGTGGCCTAAATTCAAATTTTGAGGAGCTGCAGCTTCTGTGTCAAACAGTAAAACCTTCCGTCGTGGCTCTTCAAGAAACTAAAATTCAAAGCCAGAAGACCTTCACTCTTTCTGGCTTTAATATTCTTTCTAAACCTGCACAACCATCCACATTGGGACTGTCAGGCGGTGTTGCCCTTCTTTTACACAAAACTTTGCTGTTTAGTCCTGTCGCTCTGACTACCTCCCTTCAGGCTGTAGCTGCGAGAGTCACTCTCCACAAGACTGTTACAATCTGCTCACTGTATCTGCCACCTTCTTCCCGGTTTGTCGTCAGGACCTTGTCAGTCTGATCGGAGAACTTCCTCGACCTTTTTTGCTGTTGGGTGACTTTAATGGTCACAATCCTCTTTGGGGTAGTGTCAGTTCGTCATCCAGAGGTCTGCTTCTTGAGGATGTCCTTTCAGACTTTGATTTGTGTTGTCTGAACGATGGAGCTCCAACTTACCTCCACTCTTCCACAGGTTCACTTTCGTGTTTAGATTTGTCGATTTGTGACCCCTCGCTGGTCCTGGACTATGAGTGGTCTGTCCATGACGATCTGCACGGAAGTGACCATTTCCCTGTTCTTTTAAAACCCTTATTAACTGAAAACATCTCTGTCTCACAACATCTTAATTATAAGAAGGCCAACTGGGATCTCTTTGTAACCAATATTTCAAAAGAATTCCAGGAAGTTGATTTTCTTCAGAGTCCAGACCCAGCAGAATCTCTGACCAATACTGTGATAAACTGTGCTAAAACCTGTATTCCAATGTCTTCCAATAAACTCCAAATGCCCAAAACACCCTGGTTTAATTCAGACTGCCAACAAATTTCAAAAGTTCGCAAACGGGCTCAGCGTCGGGTATACCAACGACCTTCAGGTCCCAACGCTCGAGCCCATCAGAAACTCCGCGCCAAATCGAGACACACTTTCAAAATCAGTAAACGTCAGTCTTGGAGAAACTTCTGCTCCGGGCTGACATCAAAAACTTCAAAGAAAAAAGTCTGGAACATCATCAGAAAAATCAAAGGGAAAAACACCAACCCCTCCATTCATCACTTGAAACTTGCCGATGCTCTGGTCACTGACAAACAAGCTGTTGCCAATCTGTTGGCTTCCACCATCCAACAGAACTCCTCATCTTCAAATAAATCTGCAGCATTTTTAAAAAACAAACAACTCAGAGAGAAATCTTTATACAATTTCACATCAGACAACTCTGAAGCCTACAATCTCCCTTTTTCAATCAATGAACTGAAAACAGCTTTACAAACCTGCACTGATTCTGCCCCTGGTCTGGATGATATTCATTATCAGGTTTTGAAACATTTTCCAGAAAGCTGTCTCCAGACTCTTCTTAAAGTATACAACCATATCTGGACCACAGGGTGCTTTCCGCCCTCCTGGCGGAAAGCCCTGATCATTCCAATTCCAAAGCCTGGAAAGGACCTTACCAACCCTTCCAACTATCGTCCAATAGCTCTGACTAGCTGCCTCTGTAAGTTGATGGAGAAGATGGTCAACTCCCGTCTGATGTGGAAGCTGGAAACCGATGGCCTTTTGGCCAGTGAACAGTGCGGGTTCCGGAAATACCACTCGACAGTCGACCATCTAATCCGTCTGGAAACCACCATCCGCAATGCCTTTGTCAATAAACAGCATGTGGTCGCTATCTTTTTCGACCTCGAAAAAGCGTATGACACCACATGGAAATCAGGAATTCTTCTGGACTTGCACAGACTTGGTTTCCGTGGTCACCTGCCTCTGTTCATACAGAACTTTTTGGCTGATCGACAGTTCCAGGTGCGTGTTGGCACCACACTCTCTGACATCCATGGGCAGGAGTTGGGTGTCCCTCAAGGGAGCATCCTTTCTCCTGCTCTTTTCAGCATTAAAATCAACGACATTGTGAAATCGGTAAGCCAGGGCTCTGAGTCCTCTCTGTTCGTTGACGACTTTGCGCTGTACGCAGTTGGAGCTTCTTACCCCAGCGTACAGCGTCGACTCCAACTTTGTGTCAACAAGATCCAGCAGTGGGCCGAGGAAAACGGGTTTACCTTCTCACGTACCAAAACTCAGTCAATCCATTTTCACAATTTTCGTCAATTTTTTGCTGATCCTGAAATTCGTCTGGACAAGTCCACCATTCCAGCTGTAAAAGAAGCCAAATTCCTTGGAGTTATTTTTGATCAAAAACTCAACTTTCTCAGCCACATTAAAAATCTCAAAACCTCTTGCCAGAAAGCTCTGAATATTCTGCGGGTCGTAGCACACACTGACTGGGGCGCTGATAAGAAAACTTTGCTGCATCTCTACAGAGCCCTGGTCCGCTCCAAACTGGACTATGGTTGTGCTGTGTACGGCTCTGCAAGACCCTCTTATCTGAAACTCTTGGACCCTATCCACCATCAAGGGCTTCGTCTCTGTCTTGGAGCATTCCGCACCACCCCTGTGTACAGCCTGTACGCAGAGGCAGGTGAACCCTCACTGTCCAACCGCAGGCTGAAAATGTCTCTAAATTACTACATCAGACTGTTCTCAGAACCACAGAATCCTGCCTATGACTGT
>JAMYXO010004709.1:0-2500 GCA_033310375.1 Conus canariensis | reverse complement strand
TCAGAAATTCATGAGCAGGAAATGGGTGTTCCACAGGGTAGTATCCTTTCCCCAGCCCTGTTTAGTATAAAAATAAATGAAATTGTAAACTCTGTCAACCAAGGTTCAGACTGCTCTCTTTTTGTTGATGATTTTGCCCTTTATGCATCTGGAAAGACATTTGCTGGTGTACAGCGCCAACTCCAGTTGTGTGTCTATAAAGTCCAACAGTGGGCAGTTGAAAATGGGTTCAAATTTTCATCAGTTAAAACAGAGTGCATCCACTTTCACAATTTCAGACAACTTTTTCCGCCACCAGAAATTTTCATAGATAAGGCTAAAATTCCTGCTGTCACAGAAGCCAAATTTCTGGGTGTTACCTTTGACCAAAAATTGAATTTTAAAGCCCATATTCAGAAGTTGAAACATCGTGCCTCAAAGCCATGAATATCCTCCGTGTAGTGGCTCATACGGATTGGGGTGCAGACAAACGCACGCTTCTCCATCTTTACAGGGCGTTAGTTCGATCCAAGTTGGACTACGGCAGCATCATTTACGGCGCCGCTAGAGCCTCGTATCTAAAAGTCCTAGACCCAGTTCACCATCAGGGTCTTCGCCTCTGCCTTGGCGCTTTTCGTACTACACCTGTTCATAGCCTATATGCTGAGGCAGGAGAGTGTTCCCTCTCTCATAGAAGAGTAAAATTAGCTTTGAATTACTACACACAGCTTTTTTCAGAACCAAACAACCCTGCCTGCGACTGTGTTATGAATCCTCATTTCTAGGAGAAATATGAAAGAAGTCCATCCAGTATTCCCCCTTTCGGTATTCGCATCCTTCCTTTTCTGGAGGAGGCGGATATTGATGTTGGGGTCATCTCTGACGTTTCCAAGTTTCCTCAACAACCTCCTTGGACGTTTTCGTCTCCAGAAATTAGGTTTGATTTAACCGTGCAGCGCAAACAGAACACGAGTTCCTTAATTTATAAACAATTATTTTTAGACATGTGTTCTAACCTTAAAGAACATGTGGTTATTTTTACTGATGGTTCAAAGTCCGATGTTGGTGTAGGGTCCTCCGCATATGTTCCAGCTTCGGGAGAAAAACTGTCCAAACACATTCCCTCTGAAAGCACTATTTACACTGCGGAACTTACTGCACTACTTTTGGCTTTGGAGTTGATCGGGCAGTCCCAGTCTAGGAAATTCCTTATTTGCACAGATTCTCTTTCGGCTTTAGAGGCTATAGGAGCAAGAAACATAAAACATCGGCTCTTATCAAGTTTTTTACCATGTTTTCTTCATTAGTTTCAAGGGGTTTTGAGATTTTGTTGGCGTGGGTGCCAGGTCATGTGGGGATCAGAGGCAACGAAGAGGTGGATCGGCTTTCTAAAGAGGCTGTCCGTCTTCGTCCTTCTAAACTGCTTGTACCATCCTCAGATTTAAAAGGCAAAATAGCTTCGTATGTCAATTCTTTATGGGAGGAGGAGTGGAGCCTCCAAGAAAACAATAAGCTTCATCAAATACGTCCAGATTTAAAGGAACATCTTCCCATGGCTGCTGGCGGTCGAAAGGGAGAAACAGTATTGTGTAGATTGAGGACGGGTCATGCTTATTTTACTCATTCGTTTTTACTGAAGGGAGAAGACCCGCCTTTCTGTGTTGCCTGTGATAGTCAGATATCTGTCCAACATATTCTTTTAGACTGCTGGGATTTATACGACATTAGAAGGAAACATTACACTGCAGATAATATGAAGATTCTTTTCCGTGATGTTCCCCTGACAATATTTTTAACTTCCTAAAAGAAGTGAATTTATTTCATCGTGTGTGAATTTGGTGTTGTTAGATTTTCTCTACCCAGTATTGATTTTTGCAGATTACAGTTAGTGATTTCAACGTGTTGGTTTTTAATCCTAGGATTGGTTCTTTTAATCTTGTTTTAATGGGTTGGGTAAGGTTTTGCTTTTAATCCTTTTTTAACATGTATACGTGGTAGTTTGAAACGTGGTGACAGTCCTGAGATAACCTCTGCTGTTGACGGGACTATAATTTTAATCTTAATCTTAACCATCTGCGCACTGGTGGAAAGTACAAAACAACATCAGCGTGTTCTGTTTTCTTTCATATCTTGATTAAGTGTTTCAGGTGAGTTAAAGAACCCCGTTAATGTGCGAATTCGTAGCATAATGTCTGCTAGTGCAGACGCTCTATAAACGTGAAGTTTAAAACACTGTATTGTCTTTACATTGCGCACCTACAACACAGCAAGTGCCTGTTCTTTTGGTGTATTGGATAAATAAACACAGTAGAAATCCTTGTTTTGACTGACGTGGTTGTTGCAGCATGGGCCAGATACTGTGCAGGACTGTCACTATACGCCTTTCTGTCACTTTTGATACCTTAGATACAGCAAGATATATAACACGGACAAGATATTGTGCGAGGTTGTCACTACACTTTTGATACCTTAGATACAGCAAGATATATAACACGGGCAAGATATTGTGCGAGGTTGTCAC
>JAMYXO010004708.1:0-7500 GCA_033310375.1 Conus canariensis | reverse complement strand
GTGGTGATGATAATGATGAAGAAAAAATTCGTTGTATTATGATGAAGACCTAGAATCACTGAAAGCTTTGTTAAAAGTACACCTTATGTTCAGTGAACTCTTCAGTTTCCTCTGTTCACTCACAAATCACTTCCGTTCACAGCGCGTGGTGCAGTGTTCACACAGGCATCTGCTGGCCTGTTTTCTCTCTCAGTGATCTACAGTTCTGTTCACAGCCCGTGGTGCAGTGTTCACACAGGTATCTGCTGGCCTGTTTTCTCTCTCAGTGATCTACAGTTCTGTTCACAGCCCGTGGTGCAGTGTTCACACAGGCATCTGCTGGCCTGTTTTCTCTCTCAGTGATCTACAGTTCTGTTCACAGCCCGTGGTGCAGTGTTCACACAGGTATCTGCTGGCCTGTTTTCTCTCCCACTGATCTACAGCTCTGTTCACAGCCCGTGGTGCAGTGTTCACACAGGTATCTGCTGGCCTGTTTTCTCTCCCACTGATCTACAGCTCTGTTCACAGCCCGTGGTGCAGTGTTCACACAGGTATCTGCTGGCCTGTTTTCTCTCCCACTGATCTACAGCTCTGTTCACAGCCCGTGGTGCAGTGTTCACACAGGTATCTGCCGGCCTGTTTTCTCTCCCACTGATCTACAGTTCTGTTCACTGCCTGTGGTGCAGTTATATATTCTCTCTCAGTGAATCTTGTTGGCGTTATTCTCCGTGTTCAGCAAGCTATAAATAAACCCCCTCTACGTGCCAAATGACGTTGTTGTTTTTTTCTGAAACGATGACAGATGGATGTTCTGTGATCCCATAGAATCTGTCCTATCCCTTCAAAGACTGCAGATCGGAAGTGATGGACAACAAGCTCTGCCGCCGAGAACTCAATCATGTCCGTTCACGTTCTGTCCTTTCTGTCCGGGGGATGGGTTGGAGGGGTAACAGAAGTAACCGCTGATAATGATCGTGATTGCCGGCTACGCGTATGTCGCCGGAAGTGGCGTGGGTCGCTAGCGCCACCTGGGAGGCTGAACGTGTTTGAGATTGTCATCTGTGCACGACCTCAGTCACTGATGGTGGGGTGTGGCGTCATCACAGCGGAGGCTTTTAGCGGCATTGTGTTGAATTAGAGTCACGTCAGCAAATTTGATATCCCCGAATAGAGACACACTGAAAACAGACTGCTGCGTGACTGAAATTGACTCAAAATACAAATAAACACACAAAACGAGATGTAAAGTAACGCAAATTTAATAGACTGCACAGAAAAGTGAATTTTCCACACAAAGCCTTCCTCAGACGTGACAAGTTACGAAAAAACATCAATCATAAGCAAAACAGTACTTCCCTTCCCTTCCCTCTCTCTCTCTCTCTCTCTCTCTCTCTCTCTCTCTCTCTCTCTCTCTCTCTCTCTCTCTCTCTCTCTCTCTCCTGATAGCCAAAAAGGAAGTACTGTTATGCTGATGGTTAATGTTCTCCTTGCCATAAAGAGAGAAACAGCGATTGACTGCCCTGTCACACAGAGAAAACTAGCAAATGACTAATCCTTCGCATATTGAGAAAAATAACATATGACTAATCTTTTACATGTGTAGAAAAATATCAAATGATTAATCTTTAACATGTGTAGAAAAGTAGCAAATGATTAATCCCTAACATACGTAGAAGAATAGCAAATGATTAATCCCTAACATGTGTAGAAGAATAGCAAATGATTCATCCCTTACATACGTAGAAGAATAGCAAATGATTAATCCTCATTACACGGAGAAAAACAACGATATGTTTATCATAAGGAGGGGGAAAACAGTGAATGGCTATCCTTACATAAAAGAGAAAAACAGAGAATGACTATCCTTACTTAAAAGAGAAAAACAGTGAATGACTATCATTACCTAAAAGTGAAAAACAGCGAATGGTTATCTCCATCACACAGAGAAAAATAGCAAATGACTAATCCTTAACCTATGGAGAAAATCAGCAAATGGTTAATCCTTAATATGTGTAGAAAATCAGCAAATGATTCATCTTTAACATGAGTAGAAAACTAGCAAATGATTAACCCTTACTACACGGAGGGAAAATTAGGGGCTGACTCATCCTCACCATAAGGACAGACTACACACAGAGAATTATCCTTCCTTTGCATGTAGACAATAGGAGGATGACGCCCCTAATCCTGCGCACGGCAAACAAACAGTCAAAACACAATCCTTCGCCAACCGACGGCCAGAGATGCTGCAGGGAGTGACGCCAATCTCCCTGAGTCAGTCTGCCTCAGTGTCTCACCGACGGCCAGAGATGCTGCAAGGAGTGACACCCATCTCCGTGAGTCAGTCTGCCTCAGTGTCTCACCGACGGCCAGAGATGCTGCAGGGAGTGACGCCCATCTCCCTGAGTCAGTCTGCCTCAATGTCTCACCGACGGCCAGAGATGCTGCAGAGAGTGACGCCAATCTCCGTGAGTCAGTCTGCCTCAGTGTCTCACCGACGGCCAGAGATGCTGCAGGGAGTGACGCCAATCTCCGTGAGTCAGTCTGCCTCAGTGTCTCACCGCCGGCCAGAGATGCTGCAGACAGTGACGCCAGTCTCCGTGAGTCAGTCTGCCTCACACTCAGCCTCCTCCTGTTGGAGGCAAGCTGCAACACCACACCTAGCCTGGTCATAGTTCATCGGGGTCAACATTATGTACAGCACATGCTGCAACATCATACCTGGTCACAGTTCATCAGGGTCAACATTATGTACACCACATGCCATGGAAGACGTAAGCGCGTGCATACATGCACGAGTGCGCGCGCGCGCGCGCGCGCGCGTGTGTGTGTGTGTGTGTGTGTGTGTGTGTGTGTGTGTGTGTGTGTGTGGTGTGTGTGTGTGTGTGTGTGCAAATTGGGCGGGATGGGCGGTGGGGGAAATGGCAGGGGTGGGAGGATGTAAGGCGAAAGGGGAAGCGTGGAGAGGGAGGGGGTACCAGGATAATATTCCATTCTCTTTCCTTCATGACGAGCAATATCAAACCACAGTTCCCAATAATCACCCAAAGGCTCTCCAAAGACAGTTCCCAGTAATCACCTCAAAGGCTCTCCAAAGACAGTTCCCAATAATCACCTCAAAGGCTCTCCAAAGACAGTTCCCAGTAATCACCTCAAAGACTCTCCAAAGCAATATCAACCACTGTTCCCCGTAATCACCTCAAAGCTCTCCAAAGCAATATCAAACCACTGTTCCCAGTAATCACCTCAAAGACCCCAAAGCAATATCAAACCACTGTTCCCAGTAATCACCTCAAAGGCTCTCCAAAGACAGTTCCCAGTAATCACCTCAAAGGCTCTCCAAAGCAATATCAAACCACTGTTCCCAGTAATCACCTCAAAGGCTCTCCAAAGCAATATCAAACCACTGTTCCCAATAATCACCTCAAAGGCTCTCCAAAGACAGTTCCCAGTAATCACCTCAAAGGCTCTCCAAAGACAGTTCCAGAAATCACCTCAAAGGCTCTCCAAAGACGTTCCCAGTAATCACCTCAAAGGCTCTCCAAAGCAATATCAAACCACTGTTCCCAGTAATCACCTCAAAGGCTCTCCAAAGCAATATCAAACCACTGTTCCCAGTAATCACCTCAAAGGCTCTCCAAAGCAATACAACACGTTCCCAGTAATCACCTCAAAAGGCTCTCCAAAGCAATATCAACCTGTTCCCAATAATCACCTCAAAGGCTCTCCAAAGCAATATCAAACCACTGTTCCCAATAATCACCTCAAAGGCTCTCCAAAGACTGTTCCATAATCACTCAAAGGCTCTCCAAAGACTGTTCCCAGTAATCACCTCAAAGGCTCTCCAAAGCAATATCAAACCACTGTTCCCAGTAATCACCTCAAAGGCTCTCCAAAGCAAATCAACCACTGTTCCACCGTAATCACCTCAAGGCTCTCCAGAAGACTGTTCCCAGTAATCACCTCAAAGGCTCTCCAAAGCAATAATCAAACCACTGTTCCCAATAATCACCTCAAGGCTTTCCAAGACTGTCCCATAATCACCTCAAAGGCTCTCCAAAGACTGTTCCCAATAATCACCTCAAAGGCTCTCCAAAGACTGTTCCCAGTAATCACCTCAAAGGCTCTCCAAGCATACAAACCTGTTCCCAGTAATCACCTAAAAGGGACTCTCCAAAGACTGTTCCCAGTAATCACCTCAAAGGCTCTCCAAAGACTGTTCCCAGTAATACTCAAGGGCTTCCAAAGACTGTTCCATAATCACTCAAAGGCTGTCCAAAGACAGTTCCCAGTAATCACCTCAAAGGCTCTCCAAAGCAATATCAAACCACTGTTCCCATAATCACCTCAAAGGACTCTCCAAAGACTGTTCCCAGTAATCACCTCAAAGGCTCTCCAAAGACGTTCCCAATAATCACCTCAAAGACTCTCCAAAGACTGTTCCCAGTAATCACCTCAAAGGCTCTCCAAAGACTGTTCCCAGTAATCACCTCAAAGGCTCTCCAAAGCAATATCAAACCACTGTTCCCAATAATCACCTCAAAGGCTCTCCAAAGCAATATCAAACCACTGTTCCCAGTAATCACCTCAAAGCTCTCCAAAGACGTTCCCAATAATCACCTCAAAGGCTCTCCAAAGCAATATCAAACCACTGTTCCCAATAATCACCTCAAAGGCTCTCCAAAGACTGTTCCCAATAATCACCTCAAAGGCTCTCCAAAGACTGTTCCCAGTAATCACCTCAAAGGCTCTCCAAAGCAATATCAAACCACTGTCCCCAGTAATCACCTCAAAGGCTCTCCAAAGACTTCCCAGTAATCACCTCAAAGGCTCTCCAAAGCAATATCAAACCACTGTTCCCAGTAAATTCACCTCAAAGGCTCTCCAAAGCAATATCAAACCACTGTTCCCAGTAATCACCTCAAAGGCTCTCCAAAACAATATCAAACCACTGTTCCCAGTAATCACCTCAAAGGCTCTCCAAAGCAATATCAAAACCACTGTTCCCAGTAATCACCTCAAAGGCTCTCCAAAGCAATATCAAACCACTGTTCCCAGTAATCACCTCAAAGGCTTTCCAAAGACTTGTTCCCAATAATCACCTCAAAGGCTCTCCAAAGACTGTTCCCAGTAATCACCTCAAAGGCTCTCCAAAGCAATATCAAACCACTGTTCCCAGTAATCACCTCAAAGACTCTCCAAAGCAATATCAAACCACTGTTCCCAGTAATCACCTCAAAGGCTCTCCAAAGACTGTTCCCAATAATCACCTCAAAGGCTCTCCAAAGACTGTTCCCAGTAATCACCTCAAAGGCTCTCCAAAGACTGTTCCCAATAATCACCTCAAAGGCTCTCCAAAGACTGTTCCCAATAATCACCTCAAAGGCTCCCCAAAGACTGTTCCCAGTAATCACCTCAAGGCTCTCCAAAGCAATATCAAACCACTGTTCCCAGTAATCACCTCAAAGGCTCTCCAAAGCAATATCAAACCACTGTTCCCAGTAATCACCTCAAAGGCTCTCCAAAGGCTGTTCCCTGTAATCACCTCAAAGGCTCTCCAAAGACTGTTCCCAATAATCACCTCAAAGGCTCTCCAAAGCAATATCAAACCACTGTTCCTAGTAATCACCTCAAAGGCTCTCCAAAGACTGTTCCCAGTAATCACTTCAAAGGCTCTCCAAAGCAATATCAAACCACTGTTCCCAGTAATCACCTCAAAGGCTCTCCAAAGACTGTTCCCAATAATCACCTCAAAGGCTCTCCAAAGCAATATCAAACCACTGTTCCCAGTAATCACCTCAAAGGCTCTCCAAAGCAATATCAAACCACTGTTCCCAGTAATCACCTCAAAGGCTCTCCAAAGACAGTTCCCAATAATCACCTCAAAGGCTCTCCAAAGCAATATCAAACCACTGTTCCCAGTAATCACTTCAAAGGCTTTCCAAAGACAGAAAGAAAACGACACCTTCCAGACAGTGTCATCTGTAGTGTTAGGAGCAAGACGAATGGATAATGTGGTAATAAGACAGATGGACTCCACCATCCACTCAGGTTTCATCGATCTTCTTCAAAATCCGTTGATAGAAACTGTTTTTCAGTTTATGAGAGAGAGAGAGAAGAGAGGAGAGAGAGAGAGAGAGAGAGAGAGACAGACAGACAGACAGACAGACAGTCAGACAGACAGACAGACAGACGAAGGACGGACAGGCAGACAGACACGCAGACACAGTGAGACACAGAGAAGCAGACAGAGAGACAAACAGACACAGAGAGACACAGACAGACACAGAGAAGGGCAGACAGACAGACAGACAGAGAGAAACAGAGACACGGAGAAACAGAGACAGGCAGACAGACAGACACAGAGCGACAGAGACAGAGAGAGACACAGACAGAGAGAGAGACAGAGACAGAGACAGAGAGAGAGGCAGACAGACACACAGACACACACTCACAGACAGACAGACAGTCAGACAAAGCGCAGACTAGATGCCAGAAACCAACAGTTTACGGGGATCAGCCAAAAGGACAGAACTGAGACCAAGGCTGGAATCTCTCCAGCTTTTTGCTCACAAGTTCCAGACCCAGAGAGTAGGATCCTTTCTTCACCCCCATCAACTCCGTCACCTAGCAACAGTGACGTCACGCTTCCCCAGACCCCGCGGCTAACGGGCGGTCAGTTCAGGAGATACAGGAAGGTCATGGCCTCGTCCCGGCCGGTCGGTCAGTCTGCGGATAGCCACTGTCTGAGACATTGGCCGGTATGGACAGACCCAGAGGAGTCAGGGTGTGGGTGGACAGTCCACAACGCAGCGTGGACGCTGGTCAGTGTGGCCTGGAGGCAGTGCCCTCTCCAGAGAGCTGTTTGTGTCTGTTCTGCCTGCACTTCATGTTGGACCTTCTGGTGCTGTCTGTCTGTCTGTCTGTCTGTCTGTCTCAGTCTTTTAGATATTCATCTTCCTGGCGATGTTTATGTTGTTATTTATGTGTGTATGTATACACACACACACACACACACACACACACACACACACACATATATATATATATAACACACACACACACACACACACACACACACACACCACACACACACATATATATATATATATATATATATATATATATATATATGTGTGTGTGTGTGTGTGTGTGTGTGTGTGTGTGTGTGTGTGTGTGTGTGTGTGTGTGTGTGTCTGTCTGTCTGTCTGTCTGTCTGTCTGTCTGTCTTTTAGATGTTCATCTCCCTGGCGATGTTTACGGTCTTATTTATTTATCTATGTTCATGGTGTGTGTGTGTGTGTGTGTGTGTGTGTGTGTGTGTGTGTGTGTGTGTGTGTGTGTGTTGTGTGTGTGTGTGTCCCGGAAAATATTTATTTTACTGATTTATTGATAAAATAAATGAAAAAGAGGATGGAAAAGATAATCCAAGGAAAAGATCAAGCAGACGTTTCGGGCCTTAAACCCTTTGTCAATGGTAAAGAACAAAGCAAAGACAAAGGAGTTCAGGCCCGGAACGTT
>JAMYXO010004707.1:15000-16912 GCA_033310375.1 Conus canariensis | reverse complement strand
GGGGAAAAGGGAGGGGGGAGAGAGGGGAGGGGGGGAGAGAAAAAAGGGGAGGAGGATGGAGGGGGGAGAGGAAAAGGGGAAGGGAGGGAAAAGGGGGGGGGAGGAGGAGGGGGAGCGAAGGGGAGAGAGAGAGGGGAAAAGGGGGAAGAGATAAAAAGGGGGGTCCAAAAATTCCCCTTCAACGTTGACCATTTTAGGCATCCGGGGTTTCCCCATTAAAAACCTTTGGGGCTATTTTACCAGAAAAATTTTAAGGCAAAAAAATTATTAACTACAAAAGGTAATTTTAAAAAAAAAGAAACGGGCCCCCTTTTTTAATTTTTTAATTTTTAAAAAGGGAAAAAAATACAAACAACAACAGCTTTTTACCACAATTCCTGGTACTCCTCCCCTTTTAACTACTATTTTTACTATTACTTAAAAACTACTTTTTATTTTTACTACTACTTTTTACCCCCACCCCCTGCTTTTTGCCCCTGCTCCTATTCCTCCTCCTGCCGCAACTACTGTACTACTTTCTACTTCCCTGTACTGTTGCTATTGTTACTGTTTTTTTTTATTTTTTTTTTTCGTGTTGTTTTTAGGTAGTAGTAAAAATAGTAGAGTAGTAGTAGTAGTAGTGTAGTGTAAGAGTTGGTGGGGTGGTGGGTGGGTTGGGGTAATAAAAATAGTAACTACAACAACAGCCGGGGCGGCCCAAAAAACAAAAAAAAAACCAAGAGGAAAAAAAAAAGGAACAACAACAATCATAATCCATTATTCAGCAGCAGCAGCAGCGCAGGGGGCATTACCCAACAGAACCCCAATTTTGGGCCGAAAAACAAAATTTAAAATTCTACAGTAAGGGGGGGAAAATTTCGCCGTACAGCAGAAAAAAAGAAAAAGAAGGGGAGAGGAGGGGGGGGAGAGAGGGGAGGAGAGGGAGTGGGGAGAAGGAGGGAGGGGGGAAGGGGGGGAGGGAAAAGAGGGAGGAGAGAGAGAAGGGGAGGGGGGCGGGGGGGGGAAAAGGGGGGAAGGGGGGGGGAGGGGGGAAGGAGGAAGGGAACGGAGGGGGGGTTGGGGGAACTGGGGGAGGGGGGGGAAAACCTTTGGGCCCCGGGGCAAATTTTAAAAATTTTTTTTAAAATAAAAGTCAAGCTGTGTTTTTTACGTGTTCCCATTTTTAGTATTTTTTTTTTACACTTTTTTAAAATTTCCCCCTGCAAAAAGGAAAACATTTTTTTTTTTTTAAAAGCCAAGGAAGAGGGTTGAAAAACCAAAAGGGCCCCCCAAAAAAAAAAGGGCCGATTTGTAATAATTTTAGATTGTTGAAAGGGGGTTTTTTATACCCCCTTTAATCAGATTGAAAAGTCCTGCTTTCCTTTGAAAAAAATGGGAAGGGGGGTTTGAGGTTTTTTTTCCAGTAGTTTTCCCCAAAATTTTCCCCCTTTTTTCATTGCGGGGGGAAAAGGTTGTTTTTTTGCAGGGTGTATTTTTTCATTTTTTTTTCTCCCAAATTTTTTTCCTTATTTAAAAAAGGGGGTTTTTTTTTTTTTTTTTTTGTTTGGCACATTTTTTTAAAATCAGGGGAAGAACCTAAGGCGGGGGGGGTTTTTTGGGGGTTTTTTTTTTTTTTTTTTTTTTTTTCTCCCTAAATCCCGGGAAAAAAACCCCCCCTTTTTCTTTTTGGGGGGTTTTGTTTTTAAAATTGTTTTCTTTTTTTTGCAAAAAAAAAAAAAAAAAAAAAAAAAAAAAAAAAAAAAAAAAAAAAAAAAAAAAAAAAAAAAAAAAAAAAAAAAAAAAAAATAAGGGAAAAAAAAAAAAAAAAAAAAAAAAAAAAAAAAAAAAAAAAAAAAAAAAACTTTTCCCAAAAACAATTTTTTATTTTTTTTTTTTTAAAAAAACCCAAAAGGTTTCTTTTCCTCCATGCATA
>JAMYXO010004707.1:0-10000 GCA_033310375.1 Conus canariensis | reverse complement strand
GGAGGGGGAAGGAGGGGAAGGGGGGGAGCAGAAGGAAGAGGAGGAGGAGATTAAGGAGGTGGTGGCTTTTTTTTTTTTTTTTTTTTGGGGGGGGGGGGGGGGGGGGGGGGGGGGGGGGGGTGGAAATGGGTGGTCAGTCTGGCTCTTCTGATCATGTGGATGGATCGAGAGTTGTGGGTGTTGCGTGGGTGGTTTTGGTTGGTGTGGGTGGTGTGGTGTGGGTTGGTGTGGGTGGGTGGTGTGGGTGGGGTGGTGAGGTGTGGGTGTGGCGTGGCGTGGCGTGGCGTGGGTGGTGTGTGGTGTGGTGTGGTTTGTGGTGGGTGTGGTGGTGGTGTGGGCGTGGTTGTGGTGTGGGTGTGATGTGGTGTGGCGTGGGTGGTGTGGTGTTTGGTGTGGTGTGGTGTGGCGTGGGGTGGTGTGGGTTTTTGGTGTGAGTGGTGTGGGGTGGCGTGGGTGGTGTGGTTTTGGCGTGGGTGGCGTGGTGTGGTGTGGGGTGATGTGGTGTGGTGTGGCCGTGATGTGGTGTTGGTTTGTGGGTGGGTGGGTGGCGTGGCGTGGTGTGGCGTTGGCGTGGGGTGGCGTGGGTGGCTGGCGTGGCGTGGCGTGGCGTGATGTGGTTGTGGTGTGGTGTGGTGTGGTGTGGTGGTTGTGGTGTGGTGTGGTGGTGGTGTGGGCGTGGTGTGGTGGGGTTGTGGTGTGGTGTGTGGTGTGATGTGGTGTGGGGGTGTGTGGTGTGGTGTGGCGTGGTTTTGGTTTTGGTGTGGTGTGTGGGTTTGTGTGTGGTGTTGGTGTGGTGTGATGTGGTGTGGTGGGTGTGGCGTTGGCGTGGCGTGGCGTGACGTGGCGTGGTGGGTGGGGAGTTGGTGTGGTGTGGTGTGGGTGGTGTGGTGTGAAATAGTGGTGACGACTTCAGGCATATCTAAAGCAGTAAGTCCCAAACAATGCCAACACAGTTTTACCCCTTGCATGATCCATCTGGTATGGAAAAGAAAAAAAAAAGGGTTAACAATGTAAGAGTCCTCTTGACCTCTCTTTACCTTCGCTTTTGAATTTTGTATGGGGAAGCATAATGTGGAGAATGTTCACACACACAAAACCACACACACACACACACACACACCAACACACACCCCACACACACACACACACCCCCACGCAGAAAGGGTGTTAGGTGTTAGGTGTTCATTTAATAAAAAAAAAAAAAAAAGAAAAAGAAAAGAAACGTAATGGCAGCTGTTCTGGGAGAAATTTTAAGATATCCGTTGACTTTTTAGGTGATTAGCCAGATGAAAGTTTGGTACATGTAACACAATCAAAACAAAGTCATATTGTGTTAGGTTGCTATGAGACTATTGATATCGAATGGTGAACACGATCGATGGCTGAACCCCTAGGGAAGAAATAAATTCAAGCAATAGGTTTTAAACACGTGGGAAAAAATCAGAGCAACTTAAACGTGAAATGGCTAAGTTTTGCTATTCAAAGAAACTTGAATATTTATGTATGTGTTTTGGAATTTGCAGTTAAAACAACAATTATTTCTAAAGTTATATGATTTTGTAACACAATTTAAAGACTGGAACCCAAAATTTGATAATTCCCCAGAACAGAAAACACCCACAAATGTTATAGTAAATTTTCGATGTTTAGAAAAGGGAGATCACAAGTATCCCCCAAAGACAATAGAAAATGTTAATACTGTAACAAACTTAAAGGGATGAATTTCACTTCTTCGATGTTTGCAAAATTATCGATGATCTATGAAGAACGTTTTTATACAAGAATGGAAGCAAGGGCAAAGGTTTTTTTAAGGGGGGTCAGGTCGATGTGACCCGTGTCGTTGTGATCCGTGTCGTTGTGACCAAGTGTCGTTGTGACCAACTGTCGTTGTGACCAACTGTCGTTGTGACCACGTTCGGTTTTGACCACGTGTGTTGTGCGAAGTGTCGTTTGTGCGAAGTGTCGTTTGACCAGTGTCGTTTGACGAGTGTCGTTGTGCCCACGTGTCATTGTGACCACGTGTCGTTGAGACCTCGTGTCTTGTGACCACATGCTGTCGTGCCCACGTGTGTGCCACTTTGTCGTTGTGACAAAGTGCGTTGTGAAGTGTCGTTGTGACCAAATTTCGTTGCGCCAAGTGTCGCTGTGGACCAAGTGTCGTTGTGACCATGTGTCGTTTGACCACGTGTCTTTTGTGACCCGTGTCGTTGTGACCAATCAAAAAGACATTAAACACTGCTTTTTGGTCACAACGACACGTGGTCCGACACTTGCCTCAAACGACACGTGGTCATGACACTTGTGACAACGAAAGGGGGTCACGACATTGCTGACACGCAGTGGGTCCGATACTTGTGCAACGAACTGGTCACGACACGCTACAACGACACGTGGTAAATCAGCATGTGGCGGTTTTGGAGAAGGAAAATGACAGGGGGAGTAGAATAGTCCTGAAGATGCACAGTGTTGAAGTACATCATGAAGATGTAGACGTTGAAAATAATCATGAAGAGCAAGATGTTGAAGTACATCATGAAGTGTACGACTGTTGTAGTAATCATGAAAATGCAAGATGTTGAAGTTACATCATGAAGTGTCAGACGTGTAATGAAAGCATCCCTGAATGTTTTGCAGAAGATTAAGGATTTAAATTTTCCTAAAACAACATGTTTCTTAATGTATATTTTTCGAACGGCATATTGGCAGTTTTTTGCTTGGTCAAAAATTCTTCGCGATTTCAATGGGAAGAAAAATTTTTTCTTCTTCTTCTTCTTTTTTCTTCTTCTTCTTTCTTCTTCTTCTTCTTCTTTCTTTTTCGTAAATATTCTTCGCCCTTTTTAATGACAAAAAAAATTTCTTCTTTTCTCTTCTTCTTCTTCTTCTTCTTTTCTTCTTCTTCTTCTTCTTCTCCCCCTCCTCCTCCTCCCTCCTCCCCTCCTTTTCTTCTTCCCTTTTCCACCGCGCCCGCAAGCACGTATGCACGCACGCACTCACAACACACAACACCCCACAACACACACACAGAAGAGGAGAGAGAGAGGAGAGAGAGGAGAGAGAGAAAAGGGGGAGGAGGGGGAGGAGAGGAGAGAGGGAGGAGGAGAGAGTGGGGAAAACATCGGTTCTCTGGGAAGCTTTGCGGTTATGCGGCATCACGGAATTTTTTTGGCCCTAGCCAGGAATGGACCCCGTCAGTTTAGGTTTTTAGCGCTTGATGGCTTCCCGTTTCGGGCATCGGGGGTTTTTGCTTTTTATGTCGGGTTTGGTGCTTTTTTCCTTCTATCATCTTTTGGGTTTTTTTTTCTTCTTTTTTTTTTTTTTTTTTTTTTTTTTTTTTGTTTTTTCCTTGTCCTTTTTGAAAAATTTTTTTTTTTATCCCGAATTCAGAAAAACCATTTTGATTCATGATGTCTTTCTCTCTTTCCCCCTATGCCTTTTGGAAAATATCTGGATTTTTTTTTTTTTTTTTTATTCTTTTAATGGTGTTTATCTACTGCTTTTTTTTTTTTTAAATCGTTGTGTGTGTGTGTGGTGGGGTGTGTTGTGTTGTGTGGTGTGTGTGGTGGTTGTGTGTGTTTGTGTGTTGTATTGCCCAGGATGACAATAAAACTATGCAAAGTTTTTCCCCTTTTCTAAAAAAAATATTTTTTGACTTGACTTCCCCAACAACACACACACACCACCACCCCACACACACACACCACACCACACCCACCAACACACACAAAAAGCAAGCCACACACTTGTCCATACTTTGCATTAACTAAGGCGGCAGACACAACAAAATACATACTCCTACATCATCCTTACATAATACTACATACATACATACAACTGATACAAAAATGAGAAAGATAGTAGGTGATAAATACTAAATTAAGGGATTGATTATGGATGGATCGATGCACGCAAAGAGCACGAATACACGCGCGCGCGGCCCACCACACAAAACACCCACACCCACACACAACCCCCCACACACACACACTGAGCACTCCTTTTCCCCCCCCACACACCAACACACACCCCCACACCCACACACAACACACAAACCCATACACCACACAAACACACACACACACACCCCCACACACACACACCCCCACACACACACACCCCCCTTGGTTGTGTGTGTGGGGTGTGTGGTGTTGTGTGTGTGTGTGTCTTTTTATATTTACTTGCAAATGATGTTTTGGCTTTGCTTTTATGTGTTATTTGTTATTGGTTAAAGGGTTTTAAAGCGTTATTGTTATTCAAAATTGGTAGATTTCATTGACTTTAATTGTCATGGTTTTTATATATTTTTGACAATTACCAACTTTTTTTTATGAATTTTTCCTATGCAATATTATATTTTAAACATTGCACACAAATGCAAGCACTAAAAACCCGACGTTCAAATCAAAAAATTTTGATGCAGTCATCTCCCCTTTCCCCTCTCCCCCTCCCTTCCCCCTTTCCCCCCCTCCCCCTTTCCCCGTCTGCAATCCTTTTGTGGAAACCCCGTAAAAAGACTCTGTTGTTTTGTGTGTGTGGTGTGTGTTGTGTGTGTGTGTGTGGTGTGTATGTGTTGTGTGTGTGTGTGTGTAGCAGTAGTATTTACACCACCACCCCTATTATTTATATTTGTATATATAATATAGGGGGGGGGGGGGGGTGTGTGTGTATTGTGTTGCGGCGTGCGTGGTTTTCGTGTGGCGGCTTTTCGTGCGTTATCGGCTTGGGGGGGTTTGTTGGTCTGGGGGGGGGGGGGGAGGGGGGGGGGGGGGGGGGGGGGGGGGGGGGAGGGGGGGGGGGGAGGGGGGGGGGGGGGGGGGGCGGGGGGGGGGGGGAGGGGGGGGGGGGGGTGGGGGGGGGGGGGGGGGGGGGGGGGGGGGGGGGTGTAGGTTTTTGGGATGGGGGGGGAAAAAAAGGGTTTTGGTTTGGGGGGGTTTTTGGGGGGGGGTGGGGGGTGGGGGGGGGGCGTTGGGGTTGGGGGGGGGGGGGGGGGGGGGGGGGGGGGGGGGGGGGTTGGGGGGGGGGGGGGGGGGTGGGGTGGGTGTGGGTGGGGGGGGGGGGTGGGGGGGGGGGGGGGGGGGGGGGGGGGGGGGGGGGTTTTGGGGGAAGGAGTGTTGGGGGGGGGGGGGGGGGAGGGGGTTGGGTCACAGATGGGTAAAAACGAGGTGTCTTGACACGTATGAAAAAAAACCCCGTCATTCTCGCTCTTCTTTTCATTTTTTTTTTTTTTTTTTTTTTCGTTATTTATCTCTCCTCTTCTCTCTCTCTTTCCCCTCTCTCTTCTTTTCCTCTCTTCCTCTCTTCTGCGTGTCTCTCTTGTTTTCTCTGTCGTCTGTCTGCTGTCTGTCTGTCGTCTTCCCTTCTCTCTTCTCTCCTTTCTCTCTCTCCCTCTCTTCTCTCTCTCTCTCTCTCTCTCTCTCTTCTCTCTCTCTTCGTGATGTGTGTGTGTGTGTGTGTGTGTGGTGTGTGTGTGTTGTGTGTGGGTGTTTTGTGTGTGTGGTGTGTGTGTGTGTGGTTTGTGTGTGTGTGGTTAACAATTTTTAGGGGGGGGGAAAAAACGGCAGACTAACTTCCTCAATATTCAGTGGGGAATGACTTGGCAAAAGAGAAAAAGACAAGCCGAGTAAAACACACAAAAACACAACCCCCCACCACACACCACCCCCCCCCAAAACAAGCAGGCACGCACCACACGCACGCACCGCCGCACACACCAAACCACACACACACACACAGCACCACGCAGCAGCACGCACCCACGCGTGCGCACACACACACACACCACACACACACCACACACCCCACACACCACCCACACACAATTATATAGAGGAGAGAGAGAGAGAGGAGGAGTAGAGAGAGAGAGGGCATGCAAGTTTTTATTGGTGTGTGCACAACACCACAACCCCCCACACACAACAAAAAACAACACACACCCCCCACACACACACCCCCTGCGTGCGTGACACTTTCCCATAGTGACATGCTCTGGCTTCAAAAGTGATGAGGGGAAACGCGAACTATTACTGCTTTTCCTCCCAGGGAAAAATGGATGTGTGGGTGTGCAAAAGTAGCTGGCTACAACTTGTGCAATGCGTATCTATTCAGCTTTCAAATAAAATTTATGATGACTGGGGTTGTTTCATTCCCTAACCCAAAATTCCCCAAAATCCCGATGTTTCCATTCCGTACTGAAATAGAAGTCACAACCCCCATTTTGAAATAGTCCAGCCCCCTTCCCCTTTTTATCTTCATTTTGCAAAAAAAACGAGGCATTTTTAAGGGGGAACGGGAGCAATAATCAAGAGTGAATCAAAGGGGCGCGCGCGCGCGGCACACACCAACCAACAACCAAAACACACCACCCACCACAACACACACACCCAAAACCCTTCCCCTCCATTAGTCTGTAAACTCCGCCATGGGAAGCAGAACGGATGAAAAAACGTCTTCGGTACGGGGAAGTTCCGGGTTGGTTTTTAAAATTTTTTTTCCATGAAAATACCTAACTACACACTGAACCCCAAAACACATTTGCCCCGGCAACAAGGGGGCTCTTATATACACCCTGGCGGTGAGACTTGCAGAATAGAATATGAGTGGCGGCCTGCTAAAAGTAAAACAAGTTTTCCCCAAAAAGAAAATTTAAACATGCAAAAAGGGTAAAAAAACGGGTTGTATAGTTTTTTTTTTGAAAAAAAAAGAAGAGCCAACTTTTTGAATTGGCTTTAAATTAAAAAAAAAAACAAAGGAAAATTAAGAAAAAAGAGAAAATGGTGACAGGGTATTGCCCGTTAGGTGTGGTGCCTAAAGGGAGTTGGGATTTTATAAAATTGTGAAAAATGGTCTTGCAGTGACAGGTCAAATTACACGTATTTCCCCCGTATTGGATAAGACAAATCAGGACATTGATGTAAGCACTGCACCCCCTTTTGACTCCATAACTAGGTTTTCCCGTGTTGCGTTGGATGGACGTGGTGACCAACTCCGGTTGGGGGGGGTATGTCCAGGTCAAAGACAAGAATGAGAAAAAAAAGGAAACCCCAAACCCCGGGGGAAAAAATGTACATTAAAAACATTTCTTAAACCATGAAAAATAGTAAAGTATTTAACCGACATAATTCATAAAAAGGTTACAAAACACAACAAATACAGTAACACTTTTTTAAAGGGTCAGTTTTGAAAAAGGTGTACAATTGTTTTTTTTAAAGTTATACTTGGGTTTGCTTTTTGTGAAATAGTGAAAAAATTTTAGATACTTTGGTTTCAAAAATATGAACTGGTTTGATGCTATATCAGAAAGGACCAAATTAAATTCATTTTAAAAAGTCGCCGACTAAGCGCTTTAGTCGTTTTTTTTGTGCGTGAGTGAATGAGGGTGAGAAAAAGAGTGACGAATGAGTGAGTGATGAATGAGTGCGAATGGTGAGTGAGTGAATGAGTGAGAATGGTGCTGAGTGAGTGAGTGATGGAGTGAATGAGTGAGTGAATGAGTGGTGAGGAATGAGTGAGTGGTGGTGAATGATGGTGGAATGAAATGGAGTGACTGATGAGTGAGTGATTAGATGAGAAAGTGAAGAGGAGTCGAAAGTTATTCCGACGGGTTTTTCCAGTGAGGGGATCGGGGGTCATGACCTGGGTGTGGCCAAGGACCGGCCCTCCCCCGGGGAAGGGGGGGGGGGGGGGGGGGGGGAGAGGGGGTCTTCGTAAAGACCTTAGTTCAAACGTTCGCTCACGTTCATTCGTTAGTCGAGATGATAAGTTAGGTGTCACGTTGACCAGATGTCCGCCCCCAGCTGAAATTTTTGAAGACTGAGATGCCCCCCCGAGGCAGGAGACCTCTTTGTACTCCCCCCGACCCCAGAACACCTGCTGAAGGCAAAACTGGGCGGCACCAGCGCACGGGAAACTTGCGAAAAAATGACTGCAAACTCGATCCCCCCGAAGGGAAACTCACCCCCGCTGCCTTCGCGCTCATCCAAGTCTTCACTCGAGGGGCACGGGAGGGACATTTTTGCGATGCCCTGCCCCCTCGGAATCCCGAAGAGCTCGGGGGGAGGCGTGTTGTCTGACGGCAAAAAATTATATTGACCCTTTCCCCTTTAGGTTTTCGAGTTCGCTGCGAGTGTGGAGAGCAGTGGACCCGGGGGGGAGGTGGCAGCTCTCCTTTGAGGGCACTGATGTGAGAGGTCAGTGTTGGGCGGCGAAAACAAAACCCCCTTCCCCCATGTGGGTGACAACGGGTTTAGCCCGTGTCGCCGGGGGGGGACGGCTTTGGAGATGTGGGGCGGCAGCGAGGAGCGCTGCCGATGCGTCCCGTGGCCTGGGTCACCATTTCTGAGTGGGAGACAGGGGGGGGCATCCCTTAAGGGGTTGGGCAAAAAAAATTTCCCTTAGCCGCAGCTGCAGTACCCCCCAAAAAAACAGGGATGTGCAGCGCTCCGGGGGTTTTTGCCCCGTCCCTTGGGGGGGGCCCCAGCGGCACGGCCATCCCCACCGAGCATGAAGAAGGCCGCCCGGTGGTCCTGAAGACACCCCGATGATTGGGAAAACCCCGGAAATACACGACGCCCACCGCGGTCGCCAACAACAGAATTGAACCAACGTTCAAGAGGGCACGGGGGAAGGAAATGACGCCCAACAGCAACTAACCCATACCCCGGCGACAGAGTTGCACAATGATGGGACTAGTCTGTAGTATCCTTGTTCAAGGCCTGGGGCCCAAAGGAGTAAAAAAATCACCTTCAACGTCACGTAAAAGTGGAGTGCCGCCGGTGCTGGGCTTGGGGTTAAAAAACCCGGGGGGGGGGGGGGGGGGGGGGGAAAACGGATTGGAAGTTATACGAAAGAACCCCCGGAAAATAATGAATTAGGTACATTAATTAAACACTTATGGTTGTGGAAAGGAAAAAAAAGGGAAAATCGATCCCGCTTTAGTCTGAGCAAAAAAAGTAAAAGGTGACGAAGAGATCCCTTTTATTTTTTTAAAAGTAAAAACTTTTCTGTGAAAATAGATACTATGTCTTCAATGCGGTTAAAAAGGAGGGCCAATTAATTTCAGGCCCAGAAATTTTTGAATATGATATCGGGAAAAATTTTCCGCCCCTCCCGTCATCCTGTCCCTCTCCCCCCTTTTTCCTGCGCCCCTACCCCCCGGAGACACAAAATCCGCTTTGGCCCTACCCTTCACACTTTTCTGTGTGTGTGTGTGTTGTTTTGTGTTGTGTTGTGTGTGTGGTGTGTGGGGGGGGAGAGAGAGAGAGGAGGAGAGAAAAAAAGGGGGGAGGGCCGGGGGGGGGGTAAAGGATGGGGTGGCGGACTATAGGAGGAAAGGAAAAGTCAGTACAATACGGAACGTTTAAAACTGTTGTAATCAACGTTATGAGATCTAAACCCTTGTCATTCCCCAGAAAGAGAGGAGGGGAGAGGAGAAGGAGAAAGAGAGGGGAGAGGGGGAGGGGAGAGGGGAGAGAGGAGAGAGGAGAGGTCGAGCCCCTTAAAAAAGTAATTAAATATTTCATCCTACTGCCGTTTTATTTCTTTTTTCATTTTCATGCTAAGTGCAAAATTTGTGCGGTACCCCCTAGTTTTTACACAGTATAACGTGTAGTCAGTTTGTTTTGTTGACAAGTTTTTTTAGCATGGTGACGAAAGTACAAATTTTTGGGTTTTTGTTGTTGTTGTTGTTGTTGTTTTTTTTTTTTTTTTTGGTTGGCGGGCTGCCCCTTTTGACGTAAAAAAATTCCGTGACGTTCTTCGTTGACGTGACCGTAAGCCAACAAGGATGTTGCCGCCGCAACCCCCGACCACCTCGCCCCCCCACTGGTAGAGAGGAGACCTGACCCAGCCCCCCTCTCCCCCTTTTCCCCCCCCCCCCTGTCACCCTTCCCCACTATTCCCGGCCCCCCCCCCAGTGACCCCCTTTGTCCCCTTCACTCTATTTTTGGCAGGTCGTTGGTGGTCATGTGATCAGACCGATGGAGCCCCCGGGGGGGGGGGGGGGGGA
>JAMYXO010004706.1:0-16913 GCA_033310375.1 Conus canariensis | reverse complement strand
TTCAGGAGGAACGATGGGTTTTTTAAATTTTCCACGAGGCTACAATTCAAACAGGAAAAAAAGTCCCCAAAAACCCCGGGAAAGTTTGATGTTGTCGCGGGAATAAACGCCCCCCGGTGTTAAGGGCGTTCCTGGGAGAGGGGAAAAGGTGCTTTTTTCCCTAGGAGAGAAAACCCCAAAGGGGAGAGAGAGAGAGAAAACAGAGACAGGACAGAGCCCGGAGAAAAGAGAGACAAAGACAGTGAGAGAGGGAAGGGGGGGGGGGCCAGGGGCGGGTGATTAGAGAGAGAGACGACAGAAAAAACAGAGAAAAGAGGGGGGAAATGAGACGAAAGAAGAGAAGATAGACGGGACTGACAAAAAACAGCCCAACAGATGGCCAGGGGGGAAGTGGGAAGAGAGAGAGAGTGTGTGTGTGAGTGAGAAAGAGAAAAAAGAGACAGAAAGGGGGCAAACGACAGATAGGGGGAGAGGAGGAAAGAGCCCGACGGGACAGCCCGGGCCCGGACAGCCCAGAGGAGAAAAAAATTTGTCAACCACGCCAAAATTGGCAAAAAGTAAAATGTTTTTGGGACCTGAAAAGAGATTTATTGGCCTGGTTTTAAAAGGATGCATAAAAAAAAAAAAGGTATGTTTTAAAAGAGAGAGAGAGAGAGGGGGGAGGGGAGAGAAAACGAAAATGGGAGGAGAGAAAGAGAGAGGGGAGAGGAGAAAAGAAATTTTAAACCACGCGGGAAATTTGGCAGGGTGAATAATATGTTTAGAGAGGGCAAGAAGTTGGGGGGGGGGATTTTTGCCTAGATCAAATTTCACAAAAAAAAAATTATTTGCATTTTCCTGGGGAGGGAGAGAGGAAGAGAGAGAGAGGGGGGGACTCTCTCCCTCCAAAACCCACCCACAAACAACACCCCCACACAACACAACACCCCCCCCACACACCAAACCCAACAAAAACCACACCCCCAAAAACCCCAAACACCAAAAAACCCCCAACCCCCCAACCCAAAACACAACCACAAAACAAAACAAACACACAACACACCAAAACAAAACCCCACACACAACACCACCAAACACAAAACCACAACCAACACCACCACACCACACCACAAAACACACCCACCCCCCACAAACAAACCCACCCAACCACACACCCCACCACCCAAAAAACACCACACCCCAACACAAGAACCCCAACCCAAACCCACCCAAACCCCCAACCACACACCACAAAAACACACACACCCAAAACCCCCAAAACCAAACCCAAACCAAAAAACCCACACACAACACACAACCCCCACCACCACAACAACCACAACCACCACACACCAACAAACCAACACCACCCCAAAACACAACACACACACACCACCCACATGCAAAACCCAATAAACCACACACCCCACACCCCCCAAAAACACACCCCACACACCCACCACACACCACGCCCGCGGCGCGCGCGAAACAAAACCACCACACACACCACACACAACACACAAAACCGCGGGGCGCGCAACACATCCCACAAACACCACACATGCGCGCGCGCGGCGGGGCGCACCCCCAACCCACAAACACCCACCAATAAAACCAACAACCCCAAACAAAAAACAACACACCCCCCCCACACACCCCCAAACCCACAAAACACCCACCCAAACCACCAACAACCAAACCCAACACAAACACCCTTTACACACAAAATAAACACACAAACACCCCCCCCAAAACACACCAACACCACCCAAACAAAAAAACCCCACCGCCACCACCACACCACACACACCACACCCTCACAAAACCCAAAAACACACACCACAACAAACAAACCAACCCCACACACCAACACCAAAACACACAACACAACACAACACACTCACACAAACAAACACACCACACCCCACAAAACCCACCCCAAACACACACAACACACACACCAACCCAAACACACAACCACACCCCCCACAACACCAACCCCACACACACCACTACACAAACACCCACACACACACTCAACACAACACACACCCCACACAACACACAACACAACCAACAAAACACCAAACCCAAAACCAACACCACACAAACAAACCCCACACAAAAAACACAAAAACTAAACAAAAACCAAAACAAAACACACTCCACACAACCACACAAAACCAACACAAAAACCACCACACACAAACACACTAATTGGTCAAGTTGCCTCCCCCCTTCACCCCGTTTTTTCCTATTCCCTTTCCCCCCCTCACCCCGTGTCCCCCAAACCCCCTACCGTCCCGGGTAGGTTGTCGTGCAAACTTCTTTCTCCCCCCATTTCCCTTTGGAAAATGGATAACTTTTTGATAGCGTGAAAAAATGATGGGAACAGACAGCACGTTGTATAGGTGTTTTTGAGCCGGTTCATAAATTTTTTCTCTCGGCTCTCTCTCTCTCTCTCCTTCTTCTCTCTTCTCCCTCCCCTCTCTTCTCTTCTTCTTTTCTTCTTTTTTCTTTTTTTTTCTTCCTTTTTCTTCTTCTTTCTTTCTTTCTTTCTTTTTTTTTTTCCTTCTTTTTTTTCCCCCGTCTTTTAAAATTTTTTAAACGGAAAGTATGAAAAAAAATTTGGCTAAAAAAGCAAATTTACTTTTACCGGGGGGAAAATAAAAAAAGGGTTCTTTTCTTTTGTCAGGGTCTTTGCTTTCACCTTTTTTTCCCCCTTCCTCCCCCCCTTCCCCAAAAACAGCAAACTAAAAAACGGGGCGGGGGGCCACCAACCTAAAAAAAACAAAACCTCGGGGCGGGGCCGGGGGGCACTTACGACTTAAACCTGTCCACCTACGGGAGTTAAGGACTTTTGGGGGAATGAGAAGGGGGTGGTGGGGGGTGGGGTGGCGGGGGGGGGTGGGGGGGGGGGGGGGGAATTTGGGAAAGGGGGTTTCGGGGGGAAAGGGGGGAGCGGGGAATAAGGGGAGATCATTAATCTGTTATGGGGGATCTAGGGGGGCCTCCTGTCGTCTCGTTCTTTTTGGAAGTCTGGAAGAAGTTTTTTGGGGTGTTAGGGGTTTGCTCCTATTTTAAGCCGTATTGGCCCCTTTTTCCCCCTGTGTGTGTGGTGTGTGGTTTTGTGTGTGTGTGGTGTGTGGGTTTTGGGGTTGTGTTTTGTGGAGGCGGAATTTTCTTTTCAGAGGGGGTTTTTCTTATGAATCTATCTCTCTCTTCTCCCCTTCCTCTCTCTTCTCTCTCTCTCTCTCTCTCTTCTCTCTCTCTCTGGTGTTTGTATGAAAAGTGTGGTAAATGTGTGCATGTGATAAATGTCTAAAGTATATTTGTTTTCAGTTTTGTGTGTTGGGGGTGTGTGTGTGGGTGTGTGTGTGTTGTGTTGTGTTGTGGGGTGTTTTGGTGTTCCCCCTTTTCTCACTTTCTTCTGCTCCTTTTTTTCCTTTCTTTCTCCTTCTTCTCCTGTCTCCCCCTCCTAATTTTTTCTTCTTCCCTTTTTTCTTTTCTTCTCTCTCTCTAAATCTCCTCTCTCTCTCTCTCTCTCCCTTTTCTCTCTCTCTCTCTCTCTCTCTTTCCCCCTTTTCCAACGTAAAAAGCAGGGGCCCTTTTTCCCCTTTCCAAATCCCCCACCCCCCCCCCTTCACTGTCGTCAGTTTCAAACAGAAAGACGCCCTTTGGCCCTAAAATTTAAAATTACGGGTGCGAACCCATTTTATTTTCCCCCTAGGGGGAAAGCCCCCGCTTTCTCCCCCCTTTGATTGAAGGGGGCATTCTCTCTCCCAAAATTTCCCGGGGTTTAGGGACGCCCCGGTGGGATTTCTTTATTAACATGCCCCCCTTTGAGGGGACTTTTACGGGGGGTTTGGGGTTTTTTGGGTTTTGAAGTGGGTGGTGGGTGTGTTTAGGAGAGAGTGAGAGAAGGGGGGGAAAGGGGAGGGGGTGAGGAGAGGGGAAAGGGGGGGAAAAGTGGAGAGGAGGGGGGGGAGGGAGGGGGGAAAGAGTGAAAGATAGAGACAAAAGGGGACAGAGACAAAAGAAAAGAGAGAGGGGGGGGGGGGGAAAAAAGAGGGGGAGAGAGAGACAGAGACAGAGAGAGAGGGGAGAGCCCAGAGAAACAGAGAGAGACGGGCCAGAAAAAGAAAGGACAAAAAAAAAAGAAAGACCGAAAAAAAGGGAAAGGAAACTTTGAGAGAGAGAGAGAAAAGAGGGGAGAGAGAGAGAGAGGGAGAGGGGAAAAGGGGGAGGGGGGGGGAGGACAGAAAGATGAGAGGGAAACAGAGTTTGGGGAAGTAGAAAAAGAGAGAAGGAAAAACCAGAGGAGACAGCGACGTCAGATGGAAAGAGACAGCCCACATGCTGAAAAACCGGACAGACGGGGGGCAGAAGAGACAAAATAGAAATCCCGGGGACAGACGGGTTTAAAAGACAGTGGGGGACGGACAAAAAAAAGGAGAGAGGGAGAGAGGGAGAGACAGACGGGGACAGCAGACAACAGAGACGGGGAAGGACGACAGACAGCGGGACGGGACAGACAGGAAGAGGGGGGAGAGAGAGAGAGAGAGATCTTTTAAAGGGGAATTTTGGGCCAAAACCAAAGTTTTTCATCTTTTCTAAAACAACTCTGTTATCACACACACACACACACACCACACACACAAAAAAGGGAAAAGTGAAAGAGAGGACGCCCCGCGCCAGGGCACGAAACAAAACAAAACACACACCCCCACACAAAACCCCCACACCCCACACACCACACCCCACACACCCCCCCGCACGAAAACGCAGGGGAAACCGAAACGCACGCACCCCCCACACACACACCACACACAACCCCTTAAAAGAGAGAGGGGAGAGAGAGAAGGAGAGAGAGAGGACGGGGCCCACGCGGCGCGCACCCAAAACAGTTACACCCACACGCGCGCGCGCGCGCGCAAACACCACACACACCCCACAAAACCACACACACACACAAAACACACACACAACACACAATGTGTACAAGGGGACCTCCCCTTTTTTATTCCAATATTTCTCAAACCCCACCACCACCCCCCCCCCCCCTTTCCTCTTCACCCAAACCCTTCGTTACCCCATCATCTTTTCCCCCCCCCACCCCCCCCTCCCTTTCCAACCCTCTACCCCCCTTCCCCTTTAACCAAACCAACAACAATATTCTTTCGGGAGAGAGGGGAGAGAGAGAAGTTGAGGAGAGAGAGAGAGAGAGAGGGAGTTCGTCTCATATACTAGAAACCCTTTCATTGAAATTTGACCCCGACATCATCGCGAGTTTTTTTCCCGTGGAAAATGAAGTTTCGCCCCCTTTGATTTCAGAAGAGTCACAAAAACAACAACAAAAAAAAAAAAAGCATCCCCGACTCTTTTATTCCCCTTCCCACAATTCCGCTGTCCTTTTTGAAAAAGTTATCGTTTTTGGGCGGTTTTGTGAGCTCCCGGGTTTTGCTTTTAAAACCTGTAACATCAAAGAGATCTCCCCTCCTCTTTCCCCCGAAACCCTTTTTTTTTTAAAAGACTGTATTAAAGGGTTTTGTGTTTTGTGTGTGGGTGTGTGGTGTGTGGTGTGTGTGTGTGTGGGGGTGTTTTGAGGAGAGAAGAGAGAGACGGAGAGAGAGAGAGAGAGATTCGTACAGTAAGTTTATATATTTTACGTACGCACGCACGACGCGCGGGCTTTGCATACAAAAGAGAGAGAGAGGAAAAGGAGGAGAGATACAGAGAGAAGGAGAAAGAGACACCCCCAGAGAGACAAAACGGGCCCCGACAGAAAAAATATTTATATATATATTTTAAAATTTTTTACAAAGCGGGGAGAGAGAGGAGGGTGTGTGTGGTGTGTGTGTGGGGGGTGTGGGTGTGTGTGTGTGTGTGTGTGTGTCCTTGTGTTGGTTTGTGTGTGTTTTGTGTGTGTTTGTGTGGGGTGTGTGTGTGTGTTTTGTGTGTGTGTGTGTGTTTGGTAAGCGGTTTATATATTTTACGAAACGACGCACGAAAATTACGAGGGGGGGGGGCTCACCCCCCACACCACACACACACACACCACACACCACACACACACCACACACAAAAACCCAACACCAAAAGCAGAAGTTTTTTTAAGTGCAGCGTGCGGGGTGCCCTCTTGCGGGGTGGTTTTCAAAATGACGGCAAATTTTCATGGTTTAGGTCTGTGGCCCCCTTTCATCAAGCGGGTTTTGGGCCAATCTGTGGGAAAATCACCCCCGACAGGTTGGGCCACGCTTTTTGTGGTCAAGGGTTTTTCGGGCTCAGGGTTAAGGGGCCGTTTTTAAAAGGGCCGGGGAAAAATCCCGGCAGCAATCTTGACAAAGTCCCAAAGGGGAAATTTAATTGACCTGATTGTCCCCCCGGGGGCTTTTAAAACACCATGGCGGGGGGAAGGAGGGGGGGGGGGGGGAGAGGAATAAAAAGGTTTAAAAGGGGGGCGGTGGTCAAACGGCGGAGAGTTGAGCCATGAACTTCCGTTTTGCTTTAATGTTGTGTTTGGGATATCTTTTGTGCCCATTGTTGGATGAAGTCTTTCGCTGCTTTCAGAGGTCCCCTTTGCTCTGGGTTTCCCCATACCACCCGAACCCTTTTGATTTTTTATCTCTCCTCTTCCCCCCCCCCCCCCCCCCCCCCCCCCCCCCCCCCCCCCCCCCCCCCCCCCCCCCCCCCCCCCCCCGGTCCTCCCCGGTCCTTCTGTAATGCATGAATTTATGTAAAAAAAAAAATTTTAAAAAAAAAGCAAAAAGGGCTTTGAGAATGCTTAGAAAATTTTCAAACAGAAAAAAAAGGAACGAAAAACTACAACGTTTCAGTCAAAGACCCTTCCCTTTTGGACTTGTGACATAAAAAGAAAAAAAGATTTCCCAAAACATATAAAAAGTTACTTCAGTTTTTCTTAAAAAACGGCCCTGAGATATTCCATTTAAAAAGGGGGAAATTTCCGTTTTGGGGCCGTTTTTAGCCCTTAGGGAACGGCTATTTGGGGGAAATCGGCCATCATCTGTGAAACCATAGTGAAAATAACCCACAAAATTTTTAAAAAAGATCCCGGGCCCAAATACTTTCTGATATTTTCCCCTAAACAAGGGAAAATGTTTTAAAAAGGGCCCCTTATTCCTTGAACGGCTTTTAACCCGGTTTTAAAAAAAAAAAAATTGGCCTGATCCGTGACCCATAATCAACCATACCTTTCAAATTTTTAGGAAAAAATCGCCAAGTACTTTTTGAGGTGTTCCCCCAAAAGGAAAAAAACCCTTATGGGCCCCTTATGGCCCTTAGTGACGGCTAAAAACAGTTTAAAAAAAAAATCGAACATGATCCCTGGCCCTAATTTAACTTTCCTCCCAAAAAACAGAAAAATCGGCCATTTTAAATTTTGAGGGCATTCTATATGGGAAGGAAAAAAACCCTTTTTTGGGCCGTTTTAAAACCCTTAGTAACGGCTATAACGGTTTAAAAAGAAGCATCAGGGGTTCATCCGTTACCCTTTAAAGAAAATGCCTACAAATATTTTGAAAAAATCGGCCGGAAATACTTTCTAAGTTTTTCCATAAAGGGGCGAAAAACCCTTTTTGGCCGTTATGGCCCCTTAGTAAAGGCCATAAAGGTTTAAATAACAATTGGGCATCATCCCCTGGCCCATAATTTAAATTAGCTACAAATTTTTTTAGAAAGATGGGCCCAGTATTTTTGTCGGAGCGATGGAAACCTTTTGACACGGACGGGGGGAGGGACGGACGGCACACACACACAACACACCCACCACCAACACACACCACCACACACACACACACACACACCCACAAATTCTTTTTTACTTTGTAAAGTACCCCCTTTCTTTAAGAACGGGAGTACAAAACAAATAAGTACCTTTTGGTATACGTAGGAGAACGTAAAGGGCTTTTTCGTGGCAAAAAAAGGGCGTGTGGGGTGGGGTGTGGTTTGTTGTGTTGTGGGGGTGTGTGCGTTTTGTGGTGTGTGTGGTGTGTGGTTGGGGGTGGCGTTTTTGGGTGCGCGCGCGCAGCCCCTCCGCTCAGTGGGGGTTTTGTGTGTGTTGGTGTTGGTGTGGTGTGTGTGGTGTGTGTTGGTTATGGGGAACGGGGAAAAAGGCGAGAGGAAAGGCAAACAGAAATAGAAATGAGGGAAAAAGAGGGGGTTTAAGGGGAGTGAAATTTTGGGAAAGGGGGGGCGCGAGGTGGTAAAAAAAGGGAGAGAGTAGCAAATGAGGAGTCTTTATGTTTGAAGGGGGCGCTTAGGGTGGTAGAGGGAAAAAAAAAAAACAAAAAAACACGGGAGGGGGATGTTGGTGGGGGGGGGGGGGAGAGGGGGGGGTTTTGGAGGAAACCCTAAAAAAAAAAAAACAAAAAACTAGGATTGTTCACATGTTTTTATGTCAGGTGGCATCCCGGAAAGGGAAGGTTGTACGGGAAAAACGCCTAGGAGAAAGGCTACGGGCAAAGCCTCACTGCAGAAATTGGGAGCTAGGGGGTTTTTAAAACGCTGCATACACCTCATAAAACAGCTCCGTTGAGGAAGGGAAAAAACCAAGCCCTGAAAGCAAGGGGCAAAGCGGCAGGAGGTGTTCAACTGGGATCGGGAAAGGGGAACAAAAATGAACTTCATAAGTTAAATTTCCCCACAAATATCAGGTGTCCCTTGGGTCAGTGGTTAAAGCGCGAGTCATTAAGTGGAAAATGAGCAGTCCAAGGGGTATGGTTCGAATCCCCGCCATGGCCGTCCAAGAGGGGAAAAAAAAAAAAGGGGGGCAGCAGGGGGACATCCGGATCATAAAACCGGGTGGGGCCCAACCCCCAAGGTCGGGGAATAGGGCCAAACACTTGTTGGGGGGGGCTTCTTTTCGGGACCTCTGCTCCCACGCCCCACGAGTTTTTTCTACTGAGCATGGGTAAACCATTGACCCCGGGAATAGGCCGGAGGCGTCCGGAAAGACCGGGGGACACGGGAAAGACCAGAACCAAGGGCTCGGGGGTTGGCTCCCCACTTTGCCTTAAACATGGTACTAAGAATAAAGGGAAAAGATGCTCCCAGGATTCACCGAAAGGGGAAGAATGAGAACCCCATGGGTGCTAAACCCAATCATGACTAAAACCCAAAAACGGACTATGCAGGGGGCCCAAAGGGGAATATCCATGGCTGGGAAAAGGTTTTTCGCTACCCCGTGGCATGAAGATAAAGAAAAAAAGGGTGTGTAAAGACTCATCTGAATGACCGCACGCACGCATCAGCGATAAGAGTGGGAAGCCCAAGGCCAGGTTTAAAACCCACATCCCAAGGACATCCCGCTGTTGGTTGGATGAGGAATTTGCACAGGCCCCGACCCAGGCGCCTGAAATCAACCCCCCACGAGCAAACGAAACTGAAGATTGGAAAAAGGATGAAAAAATCGCCCAAAAAGACCCCGATGCATGATAGGAAAAGCCCCCTGGAACAAAAATCTACCCAAATATGGGACATTGTTATGCCACATGTAGAGAGGGGCCTATGGAGCAAAACTCCCAAAAGAGAAAACACCCCCAAAGAAACCCAGACGCCAAGAAAAGATGACAAGATCGGGTCCAAAAGAAAAACCCAAGATGAAATGAAGCCCCGCACTGCAGCTGAAAAACAAGGCTTAAAAAACGGGAAAGACCTGAAAAAAAAAACACACGCCCTCAGAAAAGCGAATCTCAGGAAGAAAAAGGAAAAAAGAAGAAGACACAAGAGCCTTCTTCAGAGCCCCCCTTCCCAGTTTGCCAGAACACTTTTTTGGCAGAAAAAAATTGGGACCCAAAGTGGGACAAAGGAGTTCTTGAGCAGCATCTGAGGAAAATACTCTGACCCACAGAGCAAGCACCACCGAAATAAAGGGTCGGGTGTGGCCAAAACCCTGAGGAACATTTTCAATGGCAAGCCTCCAACGTTGGGGGAAATCAAAAAAAAAAGGTGGTCGACAAAGCCAGACCCAAATCATCACCAGGGCCAAACGGAATACCTTACCATTTTACAAAAAAATGCCCCCAGGGCTGAGTGGCTCCACGGGCTCTGCGATCGGCTTGGAAAAAAACCAGAAGATCACGGCCAGGGGGTAGGGCGAGGGTGTACATCCCAAAGAGCAAAATAAAGTGACATCACCCAGTTCAGGCCAATATCACTACTGAACGTCGAAGGAAAATCTTTTTCTCTGTCATGGCGAAAGGCGACCAAGTACTGATGGAAAAAAAAAGATTGGATTGTCAGTCCAAAAAGGGTGGCTCCCAGGCGGGGGCTGGGCTGTGTAAACAGCCACAATGACTGGGACCAATCCAAAAAGCAAAAACAGAAAAAGAAAACCTGGACGTTTGCGGCTTGATTGGCAAACGCATATGGACGGGCCCCATAGATGATCAGTTTGGCTCTTGAGATGTACCATTGCCAAAAAACATCCGCAAAACATGTCAAGAAGTATTTAAAAGGGCTTCCAAGGGTTCTTCCCAAGGAGTACACAACAGATGGATCAATTTTGGAAAGGGGGTATTGCAATGGGCTGGAAAATTTCCCCCAAAAATTCGTGTGGCAATGGAACTCATCGTGAAAGCAGCAACAAACAACGCAGACAAAAAAGACCTTGGCGACGGGTACAAGTTTTCCTCCTCTCAAGGCCTTATGGGTGCACTACAGTGATTTCACCGAGAAGACGAGACCCCGTAAGTGGGAAGGTGGACGACATAGTTGCCTATCCGAAGAAGTTTAACCAAAGAAATCAGGAGTCTCTCATGAGGAAAGGGAAAAATGGGCCCGGGTTGTGGTCTTCAGTGTTGCCCCAGGCCATTCCAACAGCCAGAAGAACCGTCAAAGCCCTTTGGGAAAATGGTATATGATACGCTGAAGACACACAAAAAGCAAAAGAAAAACCCAAACAGATGGCGGGGGAAGGCTTGGAGACCTTGACCAGTGTGGGCTCCCCGGCAAATAAAGGGGTTGGTTCTAGTTTATGCTGAAACCAAAACTCCATGGGCCCTGATGTAACACATCTCCCGCATAGGGAGGCAAAAGGAAGCCAAAATCAACAAGTTCACAAAGGAAAAGGGTTGGTGTCCCACCCCGTCTGACTGACAAGCGCTTTACTGCGCCAAGCAAAACTGAAAACCACTGAAATCCATCCTGGAGGAAACAAAGCGGGAAGATCAGATTCAAAAACATGCGGAGGACCAGGGAGACAAGGTGGAGAAGCAATCAAGCCCCCGGAAAAGGGAAAATGGAAATTTCAAGAGGGAGGGTTCTGCAAAAGAAAATCTCAAGACAGAGAAAAAACAGGGCACACACAACCAACAGACAAGGAAGGGGGGGGACCAAAACGAATGGGGTCAAAGGCCAAAGGAAAGCCAAAGAGAAAATGAGATTCAGGAGAGAAAAAGAAGAAAACCAAAAAGACTCCAAAAAGCAGTCCAGCGAGCCCGCAAGGGCAATGGACAAGTGGGGAATGCACTCCAAAGAAGTTCACTTTGGAATGAAATTTGGCACATGGCCCTCTCAGGTCAGTTCATTCTCAGTTTTATATGCCTTCGCCCCCAATGAAAATGGTGAAGTGGGGGAAAAAAAGACGCCCGCATGCCCCCCCTCAGAAAAACAAACAGTGGAGCATGTCCTAAGCTATGTAAATGCCCCGGCTCAAGGGGAAAGGGACACATGGAGGCACAAAAACCCAAATGCTCAAAAGATTGTACAAATGTTGGGCTAGTACCAACCCACAAAAGGGAAAATCGGACTCCAAAAAACACCCCAAAATCTTTTACGGCAGGAGGCAGCAAATCATGGCCAAGAACAACATTGCCCTCGAAACAGAGGCAGGTCTGTGGACGGGGCAGATACTGGGAGTGCACTGCAGCCTCCCAGAAGGGAAGGTCACCCAGAGATCTCAGAAAGAGGGGCATGAGCCAAACATGTAGCACTTAAGTCAACAAGCAGCTGATCATGATCGAGCTCACGGTCCCATATAGACAAAAGGGAGGCAGCTCAAATTACAAGCTAAAAAGTATGCTGATCGGGAAAAACCCCTGAGGAAGAAGGCCAGGTCAAAGCCCATGCAAAATTTTGGGCTGGGGGGGTTTTGTAGGAACGTCTGCTACAGCCTCATGAAACAGCTTCAGTTGCAGGGAAGGAAAAACCAAGCCCTAAAGCAATGCAGAAGGGGCAGAAGGTGTTCAAGGGGGATCGGGTAAAGGGAGGAACAAAAGTAAAACATAAGGTTTTATTTCCTAAAAATATCGGTGTCCCGTGGCCAGTGGTTTTAAAAAGCGCGAGTCATTAAGGGGAAAAGGGCATGTCCGAGGGTCAGGGTTCGAACCCCAGCCATGGTCGTCCCAAATGGGGAAAAAAAAAAAAAAAGGGGGGAGCAGAGGGACATCCGGAGTCATGAACCGGGTTGGCCCAACCCCTAGAGTGTCAGGAGATAAGGGCCCAAACACTTGCTTTAAGGGGGTTCTCTTTTGAGGCTCTTGCTGCCCCGCTCTCCACGAGTTTTTTTTCTACGGGGTGTACAAATTATGCTCTACATGTTATGTTAAAAATATGCTTTTTATTACATGGGTTTTTGAATGTAAATATGGTGGGAGGGGGAAAATTTTGGGGGAGGGGGGAGAAAAGGGATGGAGGAGAGGTTGGGGAAAAGGAAAACGAGGGCAAGAGCTGGAATGATTCAAACTAAAAAAATCAGATGTGGGAGTGAGTCCACAGGGATTGTGGGTCAAGGCAAGAGACCTGGCTCCAGAAATTTTTTTTTTTGGATGAAAAGTGGTTTTGCCAAACAGCAGTGACGGAGATATGGATTGGGGTGTGGAACCAGCTTTAAAAAGAACCCCATGGGGTTGGATAGACGATGGAAGGGGTTGAGGTGTTCCCCAAAAAACGTTTGTTGAGGGTCGATATGATTTCCCCCCCGTAAACTTTGAACAGAGACACTCAGCTACACCAGGGTTGGGGGAAGGAGGGAAAGGGGGGGTGGACACTGAAAATTTTCCTTGGGGGCCAGGATGCTTTTGATGTTGGCAATGAAAGTGCAGGTTTTTACATCCAAAACTTGAATAAAAAAAACCCCCCCAAAGTGGGAATTTGAATTGACCCTAAAGTCCCCTTCATCCCATCCTCCTCTACCCCCCCCCTTTACACCCAAAACCCCCACCCCCCCTCCCCCACCCCCCACCACAAAAAGATGGCGCCCCCCTTCCTTTTTCCTTTGCCCCCATAAAATAACGGTATTTGAAAAACAGAAGTTTTTGGGGACATCGGCAAAACAAAAGAAAAAAAAGAAAAAAAAGAAAGAAAAAAGTTGGACATACATTTCAAAAAAGTACATCGCATCTTTGCGTTTCGATTAGATTTTGGGGATTTTTCTATACCCCCCCCCCCCCCCCCTCCCGTCGACTCTCCACCGCGCAATTCTTTTCCCCGGGCCCCCCCTTAAGATTCCTTTGCTAAATATCCCCTTATTGGGGCTGATCGTATTCCCCCTGCTCGAAGCCTCTGTCAATTTCCCCTGCTTATTTCCCCCCTCTCTCTTCCTCTCCTCTCCCCTTCTCTCTCTCCTCCCTCTCTCTTCTCTCTCTCCTCCTCTCCTCCCTCTTTTCCTCTCTCTCTCTCAGAGTGCCGAATCAGTACAAAAAAAGCTAGAAAAATTATTACGAATTAGCGTCGTACTCATGATCAAAAAAGAGCGGCTTATTGTGTTGCAAGGTTTAGAATACAAAAAAAATTTTTAAAAAAGAAAGGAGAAAGAGTAAATAAGTTCTTAAAAGATAAGTTATTTCCTCATTAAATCCCCAAAAAGACTTCGGGGAGACTGTTCGAAAATATCTTTCAAAAGACACAACCAAAGAGGGATAACTGCAATATTTGGTTTCATCTTTTCCCAAAAATTTGTTAAAATTCATGACAGGTTAATGTAAAAGTGGCGGATGCTGATGTAGTAGTTTATTTACCGCCAAAATCCATAAAAAGGGTTACTTACTATTAAAAACGAAAAATGGTAAGTCGCTGGCCCGAGGTTTTATTGGAAAAAGGGAAAACACGCAACCGCGGGCTGCTATTTTTCCCAAAAATTATTTTATAAGTTATTTAAGAGGGCTTTCCCCTGATAATCGGGGTGAATCAATTTTTTGGTTTTCATTTAAAAAAGGGGAGTGGACAAAACCAAATAAATTTTGAGGAATTTCCCTTAGTGAATTACATAAATATTTTGGAATAATTTTAATAGAAGAATACAAAAATGGGTTTTTTGAGAATAAAAAATGTGGGAACACAAACAGGATTCAAAAAGGGTATCGACCGTGGACACATGTTTACTTTGTTGGCGCTTATCCAAAAGCATTTTTCGTAAAAGTAGCTATCGTGCTTTTATAGATTTTCAAAAGGCATTTGATTCAATCAATAGAAATTATTTGGGCCCAAATCAAAAAAAAAAAAGGTAAGCGGTTTAAAATCTATAGGGGTATCAAAACGTACAATTGTTAGAGATAGAGTTAGTTGTGGAGGGAAACTGACAATTTATTTAATGTACGCTGGGGTCAACAAGGAGATGCAGTAGTCCAGTTTTATTTTTTTGTTATAAAAAAACTAGCTATAGAAGTTTTCAATAATGGACATAGACATTGGGGCCTTTTGTCTCTTGATCCTTAGAGTTTTTTTATTCTCTAAGTGTATATTTTTTTTGATATCAGAAACCCTGTTGGTCTAGGACACAGTTGAATAATTACGACTGCAGCGGTCACTTCAATTAAAATTAATAGTAAAAAAAGTAAATCTTGTGTTCGTAAGGGGGGGGGGGGGGGTTTTGGCGCGGGGGAAAGGGGTTTATGGTGATGTTAACTCCCATTGTTAATGCTTTAAAAATTTTTTGGGTATTTTGTTTTCTACAAATTTGATTTCACAGGTGTTTGAAAAAGACGGCAAGGGGGCAAAGAAGCTTTACATGTTTTAGAAAAGTTTGTATTTGAATAGTACTCTTTAAATTTTTTTCTCAGGTTACGTCCCCAAGTACACCCGTTTTCTTTACGGCTCTGTTTTTGGGGGCTTAGACAAGCGCTACTTGTTGCGAACTGTACATTTAAATTGCTCTAAAAAAGTTTTTTGGTGGAAGACTTACGCCAAATTTTATTTTTTTTTATGGGGAAAACAAGCGCACCCAAGTTTGTTTTTATCGCTGTAATTGCATTCGATATTGGCTTAAATTATTGCAAATGTGTAATGATAGAATTCCCAGAAAAGCCCACAAATGCTTCAGATAGGACTCTAAAAGAAAAAATGGGCCCCAAAACGTTTTTTGTTTTAAATATGGGGTTTTGGATATGTCTGGTTAAATCAGGGAGTGGGAAAATAACTATTTTTAAGTATTTTTTGACAACGATTAATAGATTTTAATGGCAAAAAAGGGGCGACCTATTTACAAAATGAAATTTAGTTTTTTACCATTTTTTGCGGGGGCTGATTTGAAAACCCAATTGACCATTAATATTGATAATATTTACAGTGTGTTTCAAACGTTTTCGTTAGGAAAATCAGAATTAAAAGTGCCCATTAAAGATCAGAAGGCAAAACGAGGATCTGATTTTCCATTATTAAATTGCACAAGAAAATGAAAAAATTTTGTTCTTTGCGTCCCTTTTTTGTGTATTTGTGGGGAAAAACATCAAACCAAGTTTTAAGTAAAAACCCTTTAATTAATTTTGTTTTTTAAGTCCTCAATCAGTGAAGTTGTTAGGGCTTTCAAGTTTCTTTCAAAAACATTTTAATTCGAGAAAAAGGCCACACTTAAGACTTTGTTTGTACACCTTTGTAGTCCTTTTTTTAAATCATAAAAAGCGCCGTTTCAATGTTCTTTTGTTGTTCACTTCCCCCCAAAGGGGGCCCGGGCCCAAATAAAATAAACAGGATTTTGAAAATTTCCCACTCTCTCTCCTCCTCTCTCTCTCTCTTTCTCCCTCTCTCTCTCTCTCTTTTCTCTCTCTTCTCCCCAATTCTCTGCTGAAGATTCCCCCACTCAAAAGAAAAAAAGTTTTCTTCCCAGTGAAAAGGGTACGAAAGGAATCTGTCCCCTATGACACTAAGACCTGCGCGCGCACGCCCCACACACACCAACAACACACACAACCACACACAACCACACACACCACCCCACACAATCTGCATTCTTCGATCATTGAATGAAAAAATAAAAAAGTTGAAAACGTAAGAAAGTTTTAATAAAAGTAGGGAAAAAACCCCCCCCCCCTTTTCCCCCCCAAAAGTGGGGGCCAAACAAATGACCCCAGAAGCAACGCGTTTTGACCTTGGGGCCTTTAAAAGCAAAAAACTAGGGGATGAACAAAGATATTTAGTCAGCTATTTCCATTTTCAAACTTTGATTTTCTTTGTTCAAGTGTTATTATCTAGCAAAAAACTTTTCATTTTTACCCCTTGAAGGAGTATGTTTGGCACTTTTTTGCGTTGTTTGTAACGGCTTAAAAAGCATTCTCCGAAAATTTTTTTTGTGTTTATTTAAAAGTGTAACGTCTAGTTTTTCATTTTTTTTGTTTGTTTGTTTTTTTTTTTTTTTTTTCATTTATTAATTCTGTTGATATTTTTATCTGGTTTTTTTGTTTACTTTAATTTTTATTTAGCATGACCTGTAGATTTTTTTCTTCGTATCAATTTCCCTTTATTTACGCATTTCTTAACTTTAAACTTTACAATTAAATTTTTTTGTTTTTTCCTCCTAAATTATCCCCCATACGTTAAGTTAACCGCATCGGTGGCTTTTCAGTGAGTTGTAGTAGCATAGTGTGTCATTGAATCGTCTACACACACCCCTCCTTCTCTCCCCACCCCCCCCCCCCCCCCCCCCCCCCCCCCCCCCCCCCCCCCCCTCTTTTAAACTCCATTCCAATTTTTACGAACCCCGG